>BHFT01046925.1:0-49159 GCA_004320025.1 Laticauda laticaudata
CAATGGATGGCAAGTGTTTCTCTCCATTTTACATCCTCTTTCCATCCGTTGGTGCAGTGTGACATGGGCTTTAAATAAGTTTTTCATCATTTAAATTAGTATACATTTTTATAGTTTAAGTTATCCATAGGTCATGCATTTCATTTTTTACATGTGTGCTTAATTATTTATGCAAGAATAGTAACTTATGTAGTATAATAATTTGGTAATTTATGCAATAATAGAAATTTTGTTTTCTGCTAAGGATGACTGAATTGCAGTGTGAATAAAATTCAGTGGTGAGGAAAAGCTTGAAGTCAGCAACTTTATTATGCTTATTAGAGCATATTGCCCAAGCATTTTCATAACTTCATCCAAAAATGAAATTAAATAAAATAAGAACATAAAGTCAATGTTCAAGAGATACATTTGTTTTGGTTTTCAGAAATGATGTCATTTTTTTAGTCACTGTTCCTATTAAATGTATAGTACATAGAGACACTTAGTTCAATGCCTCATATCAATAATGCATATATAGAGTGGAATGCACTGGCACACAATTGTGAAAAAAAAAAACACCCCCAAACCCCAATATTTGTATTTTTTTTAAATGGTCCAAACTAAATATTTCTCTATAGTTACCACATCTTCTTAATATTAAGTATCAATCTTTATTAACAATTCTTTTAAATTCAAAATGATAGAATTCTGCTACCTTTTCTTATCTAGCAGAATGAATATTTGGTTATCAGATTCTTTTAATTATATTGCAGAAAAACCAATCCTACCAACATCTTTTCCTTGATATTCATATTTAGTTTTCATTTAAGGTGCAGGTCTGAGGTACAGATTATACTGTAGCCAGGGAGAGCAACTCTTTCATGAACTGCTAGTAATACATGCAGAAAAGGTTGCTTATTTTTTTATCCAGGTCTACACGAATATTTAACTTGAATTTGATTGGTGTTATATAGAAACACGCAGCAAGGAAGAGATTTCTTGCAACTTCTACAGGTTCTTCATAGAGAGAATGTGAATTATTTGAGTAGAGTGCATATTTTATGAAAGATGCTGTAACAACAATTTTCATTTGCTTATTTCTCAAACTGAAAATAAATGGGCTCAGCAAAGGAATCAATACTGTATTGATTGGAGAAACAATTTTATTTGTTGATGGATTGCTGCCTGAAGGTCTTACATACATGAAAATGCAACTACTATACCCAAGACTAACCAAATTAAATGCGATGAACAAGTAGAGAATGCCTTTTGTCTTTTGGAGGAAGATGGAATCTGGACGATAACTGTGATTATATAAACATAGGATATGATGGTGCTAATGAAAGAGCCTACTACAATCACTGAGCATGAGAAAAAAACTTATTAACTCCACAAGATTAGTGTCAGTACAGGCCAGTTTCATCAAGGCCAATCTATCACAGAAAAAGTGATCAATCTGATTTCTGTCACAGAAAGACAGGTTTGTAACTAGGATGGTGAGGAGAATTGTTCTCAAAAAACCTGCTGCATAACAGCCAATAACTAGTCATAGACAGAACTCAAGTCTCATGATCACTGGGTATTGCAAAGTATCACAAATGGCCTCATAATGATCATATGACATCATTGCTAAAAGGACAAAATCACTGCTTCCCAGGAAGAAGAAAAAGTAGCACTGGGAAAGACAACCTGGGTAAAAAAGTACATGGGAATGTGTAGGTGGGGATCATTAATAATTAGGATGATAATCATGATATTTTCAGCTAAAATAATCATATATGATGCAAGAAGAATGAGTCCAATGAGATGTTCAACATGATGTAATTCAGGAAAATATAGTTGTTTAAAACTGGCAATGAGAGTATGATTATCCATCATGATTTGGAAATTCCTGGGGAGAATAATAGAAATATGATTAAATTAGAAATATGTCAAAAAGTAAAGAAGATAGAGAAAAGCCAGTCAAGATGACAGCATAAATTATCTTTTTGTTGTCATATTAAAATATTGTGGACAGTAATGCCATTATATTTTAGCTATTTATTTTCATAAAGAATAATATTAAACATTTGGAAGGAGAAGAAAAATGTGTAAATACATAGAAAATATGTTAAGTTAAAAGAAGAGGATGAATGGGTGATAAAAGGCTTAGAATTTATGAGCAATTGAGTTCAGTAAATCACAGTTAAATCCCATCAAAATCTATGGTCTTAAATTGTTTGCTACTGTTGACTTTGTAAAATTAACTTAAAGACATAAAAATCAGTAAAATAGCATAATGGCTTAGTTAGAAATCAAACCAATATAATTTAAAGTTTTTATTCATCTACCCCCAAACAAACAAACAAATAAACAAAAGCACACCATGGAGTTAAAGCATATTACTCTCTGAAGTGTCATCCAAACATTCATCTTCTAATAAGATGGAAATGTATGACTCAGAATCAAAGTAACAAATATCGTCCTTGAACAGTTGGATTCAACTTCATTTTTTTCTTCGGATTCTCTATTTTTTTTTTTTTTCATTTTGGCCCATCTATATTTGGAAGTATAACTCTGGAATAATGGTCAAAAATCAGTATGTCTAAAAAAAACATTGTAAATTCCTTCAAGTAATTTCAGGTCTTTAAATATTTATTTTGTTTTGTTTTGTTTTGTTTTGTTTTGTTTTGTTGTTATGTTGTATGTTTGTTTATTTATTTATTTGGGTTGTCAATTGCTTACAAGATAGTAAGTATAAGTATATACATAGTTATGGATATATGAAATGGGTACATATAAGAAAAAATAAAAGAATCAATAGGATAGGGATGGTGGCACATTGGTGCACTTATGCATGCTCCCTACAGGCCTCTTAGGAAAGGGTGAAGTCAATAGTAGACAGTCTAAGGTTAAAGTTTTTGGGGTTTGGGGAAGAAACCACAAGTCAGGTAGAGTATTCCAGACATGACCGCTCTGTTTCTGAAGTCATAATTTCTGCAATCAAGTTTGTGGTGCAGTTAAGCTTGAAAGTTTTGTATCTTGTTGTTGCTTCTTGTGTTGTTATGGCTGAAGCTGAAGTATCATTGACAGTAGTCATTACAATGTATTGTTTTTACACCATGCTTAGATCAGACACAAAGATGGAGTAATTCAAGGTTTTCTAGATCTAGAATTTTCAAATCTGGTGCATAAGATATTCTACAGATATTACCAAGAGAAAAGACTATGTAGGATTAGGTTAACAACTCTTAATGCCTTTTGGCTGTGTGCGGTTTACAGTGGGCTCGTTAGCACTTAGATCATAGAGATGAGTACTCAAAGTCCTTTACAGAGATTGGATCATCAACAAAGTCTTCCTATTCAGCTTGTATTTTATTTTTCTGATATATTTTTTTTGCAACAGTATGTAAGACAGAGCATTTTATTTGTTGAGATTTGAAGTGCATTTGTTTGACCATTCTGATACATAGTCAAGATTCTTTTTTGAAGGTAGCAGATATTGTCTGTGGTATTGAACAGCTTTTACATAATCAGCGGAAGAAACGCAGTCGCTCTTATATGTCACAGAGGTCATTTTGTAGAGTAAGAAGAGAGTTGGTCTTAGAACACTGCTTTGGGGACACCACTATTGACAGGTAGCAGAATTTGAGTAGGACGCTCTCATTTTGACCCATTTGTGTCTGTTTTGACAGAATGCTCCTATCCAGTAATGCAGTGTCCAGAGATACCATAAGATTTTAGTTAAGGAGTTAGTTTGTCGATGTACCCACTGAATCAAAGGCTTTATAGAAGTCTATGTAGATTGTAAATCTACTGCCTTTGCCCTGATTGTGTTGTGTAGGTCCCCATATGTTTTTGCCAGTGTAAGAGATTGCAGATTACAGAAGTTTTTATTAGCAGGACAATTTGTTTATTAGAGAGTAGGTTGTTTGTCTCTAAGTGGCAGGATATGGATTGGTTAATAATTGATTCCATGACTTTACAGTTGAATGCAGCATAAGGATTAATAGTCTGCAATTTTTTAATTAGGCTGGGCTCTCCCTTTTTGAAGATGGGATGACCATGGCCAGTGACCATAGGTTTGACAAGGAGCTGGTCCGAAAATTTTTCCAAGATTTATGCTCAGGAGGTTCACCTTATGGCAGTGGATAGCTTTTTTAAGAATAGGCACATATTTCATCCGGTCCCAATAGATAGAGATGGTTTTAGATTGCATACGTGCTTTTCCAACATTGTCTTCTATAAAATCGCGATATGTATTAGATATTGTAATTTGTCTGTGGTTTGATTAGGAAATACTGGGCATGATCCATTGCCGTTTACAAATACTGAGCCCAAGAATGTGTTAAAAGATGTTGGCTTAATGGTGTCACTGTTGCGTCTTCACCCCCCGCGCCCATTTAGTCCTATCAGGGGTGGGATGGACCTTGAGTGCTTTTCAGTTGTTGTTTACCAAATTGTAAAAAGCACAAATGGAATTGGTGACGTAGATGTTTTCTCTTGTTTAATGTGATTTTGGCTGCATTCAGTCTTTACTAGATGGAATAAATTTTGTATTGGCTTTTGAAGTTGGCAACGTGACGCAACTGTTTTTCCTTCCAGAGTGGATCTCTTTTTGGATTGAAGTTTCTTATTTGTGTGGTAATCTGGTTTTTTTTTGGGGGGGGGGAGTTGTTGTTGATTCATATAGTTTGATGACTCTTTTGATTTCAAGTAAAATATGTTGTAATGGTCTTCAACAGTATTGCATATAATATTCCTGTTCCACTACAAAGAAACCAAATCAAACTGTCCAATCTAGTCATCTTTTTCTGTTTATGTTTATAGAATCTCCACAGTCAAGTAAACATTCTATTCAGTGCACTTTGTTGAAAAACAGAGGGAAATACTTTGTATTGTGGGAAAATAACTTTTATTAGATGAGTAGATTTCTTCTACTACAAGTCAATGTAACATTTACACACAAGTATCAATCTTTCAGATTCTTAGCATTCCTTTTACTATGAAAGCACATTTTCAAGTAATAATCATATGCATAAGATTGAAGAATACTATGGAATCTGCATTTATTTGCAAATTGGACACATTTCTTCATTAAGTTATATCAAATGCTTTATCCAGCAATCTTGAATGCTTCAGGATAACCCTAAAAATGATAGTTGTGTGATCAATGAATTAAGAGCACATTTTATTTATGATTCATAACCAAATGTTGCTGTCTTGTTACTTTTTCTTCCATGTGAAGTGAATCATTCTTCTGTTTACATTACCCCGATGAATCATTTATTAAAATGGTTCTTTTAGAACAATTCTTATTTTTCTACAAATTTTTTTGTATCCTCTTTTTCAGTGTTGTTAAAATCTAAAAATCAATGACTGTGGCATTCTATAGGCTTCTAAGCTGTAATCCTTTCTGTTGTATTAATATTAATTTACCTAATAATGTTTATTATTTTTATTACATAACTTATTACTTGTTCCCACAAATTCTAAAAAGGAGTAACACAAAATCTATATGCAAACTATAAATTATAGGAGAATGTAGATGATTTCAGCTAATCTTGAAAAATAGATCAGACCTGATTAATATTAGATGGATCTACAGCTATGTCATTTAACTCTATCATCAGCAGATCTGTACCATCTTTAACTCCTAATTCTAATGCTGCACTAAAGTATAATAGTGCCATATTGAATCAACATTAAATAGCCAAAATTGAAATCAAAATTATTAATACCTTAAAAACTGAATAAAGAAGTTTCTGGCAGGTTTCTTGGAGACAGGAAAGTAAAATATAAGAAAAATAAATAAATTGAGAAATAAATATATATCATAATTTTTTATTATTATATTTGAATACGTCCAATATGTAACAACTTGACATACATTCCAGTTAATGTACAACAGATTATATCTACTTTCCTAATGTTTCCATATAAGAAAAAAATGCATCCAAACCAATATTGTTGTAAGTAATGTTTCCATAAATACCAGCTCTTAAACTACTCCTTATAGAACCTATAATTCCTAGAAGATTCGAAAGCATTTCCTTCAGAAATGCTTTACTTTTCTTTTATCTTTTTATTTATTTATTTTTATGTGCTATGTAATAATAGGAATATTCAGTTATCTAAAATTTCAGATTTTAGATTAAATCGGTGACAAGCTTGATTAATTCATAGATTTTGTTGCATTTGTTACCATAACATCTAACATGTGTATGCTTCTTATAAAACACAAACAACCAGGTAATGTTTAGGGTACTCATTATGTGTGTGTTGTGTTGTGTGTGTGTGTGTTATACACACACAAAAACATGATTAGTATAACTTTCTATCTTTTATTTAATAATTAAAATAAAATATAAGTAAATAATAATATAGATTATATATTATATATAAATACATATATATATTTCATACATATATTTATATATATTATATTATATATACTGTACTGTTATGTATATGTGAATTATATGTATATATGTATATATGGTATATTATGTATATATGATATATATAATATATATATATTATATATATATATATATTATATTATATATTATTAGTATATATATATATATGTTTTTTATTTTTTATTTTTTTTTAAGCTCTCGCGGGTACTTTACATTTGTGCTGTTTTAGCTTTCCTTCGGTATTATCCCACTCATTGTAGTTCTGTTTTTAAAGTTGTAGTTCATTTGTAGTTCTTGTTAAAGTTGTAGCAACGTTTCAGCAGAATCTTTCATCTGCCATCATCAGGCTTCTGATGGAAGTTGTCTCACAGCTCCCTCTGTTTCAAATTTTGAGCGGTCTATTCTGATTTGGCTATCTAACCTGGGTCTGTGTTTCATTGGACTTGGAGTTTGATTGATTGGTGTTTTCTGGTTTCTTCTGCTCTGTTTTGTGGCTAATTGATTGGTGCAGCACTCTGTTCTTGTGTTGAGGCTTTCAATGCCGCTTCGCTCCCCCCGGGGCTCGTGTGGAAAGGACGGCTGCTCTTCATCAGGCAAGCTGGGTGTCACCTGGGTGCCTGGTGGCCGGGGGTGTTTGCAGTTGGAGGCATCAGAGGAGTCTGTCTGTGCTCAGGTGCTGGTGGTGTTTGATGAAGTTGGAGGCTCAGAGAGAGTCTGTCTGTGCTCAGGTGTTTTGTCTGTTTTTGTGGTGTGGAGATCTCTTCTTTTGAGAGTGCAGGCTTCCAAGATGATTGACAGTCTGCTGGAATGTCATCTCTTCTATTCATGCTTTGTCAGGTCTTTTTTCAATCTCTATGGCTTCTCTTAGTCGATTCTGTGGCTGGGGTTTTCTATAGTTGGCTCAGTTTTGGTGCCCATTGAAGTTGATGTTTGTGACCTGTGGTTTTCATGTGTTGGACTAGTGAGGAGGTGGTGTTCCAGGCTTTTTTTACTGCATTTTTGTGCTTCTCTAGGCGAGGGTAACTATATTTTCTTTACTTGGTCTGTCCAATGTAATAGTGGCGGGCATGATGTACAGGGGAAATTTCGTATATATTGCCTTGGTTTTCCAGGTACAATTTTTGTCTTTTGGGGTTCCTCAGGGATGGGCTGCTATTTTTTTTGTCTGTTTTGAAGGCAAGTTCTTTGATGTGAATGCCTGCGTAGTATCTTACTGATTTTATCTGTAAGTACCTCTTATGTAGGGCAGACAGCTGTTTCCATAAGGTCTGTTGTCTTCTAGGTTCTCTGTTATGTTTTGGTGTGTTTTTGTGGATTCAAGCTGGTGATTTTGTTTTTTTGGAAGCCATTGGCTGTCAACTTCAGTCAGGGTGCATAGTTCAGTCTTTTATGTGTCTTATCTGCCAGGCATCTTGGTTTCTGGTAATTAAGTGTCTTTGCCACAGAATTTATTTGTGCTGTGGATGGTGGTGGGATTGGGCGTTGACGGGTAGCGGTTGGTTGTGTTTTCTTTGGTATATGTGTGTACCCAGTGGCATCTGTTCTTTTGTGTAGCATTAGTACATCTAGGAATGGTAGTTGTTTGTTTATTTTCGTTTCCATGGTTGAACTTAGTTTTTGGGGTGGTGTCTGTTTAGGTGTGTTAGAAATTGTGTTAGGTTGTTCTTTTCCATGGGGCCAAATCACAAAATGTTCATCTATTATCTTAGCCCATAGTTTGGGGTTTGTGGGTGGGAATTGCCAGGGCTCTGGCATTCGAATTCTTCCTATGAACAGGTTTTGCATGACGGAGGTGACAGTGGTGATCCCATAGGGGCCTCCTTCAATATTGCTTGTATCTTTGTCCTTTGTATATGAAATATGTAGTATGGTTTAGGCAGTTGTTCTGTTAGTTCCATGAGGTCTTTAGCTGGTTGGTATTTTATTTTTGATTGATTCCAAGAGGTTTCTTTTATCGGACTGATGAATAGTGAAACCACGTCGAAACTTACAAGCAGATCTTCTTGTTCTACATTAAGCTCTTTGATTATTTCTAAGCAAGTGGGTATGAGTTTTGTACATATGAAGCTGCGGTTTTCGCATGGGGCTTGTAGTGTTTTGCAAGTATTTAGCTAGGTTTTGCTAATGGTGCTCCTATGAGCTTGACCTTATGGGTTGAGGAGGTATGCCTTTCTTTGTGTTATTTTTGGGAGGCCATATAATTTGGAGGCATCTAGAAGATTTTTCTTTGGGATGATCGTCTTTGGATTTTTATGCTTATGTGGCTGGTTATATTTTCTTCTTGGTACTTTTTCCAGATATGTGGTTGGGTCTGTGGGTTCTATAGGTTTTTATGCTGGCGTCTTGGAGTAGTCTGTCAAATTTTGTTTCATATCTTTTCTGTCCATTTACTACTGTGGATTTCCTTTAGTCTGCTGGGAGTATTATTTATGCTTTTCATCATTTTTCAGGGTTTGTAACGCTATGAATTCATCTTTTTGCAAATTTATTTTTTGGTGGTTTCTGTTGTGCATTAAGATGTGAGTACTGTGTCTTATTCTGTCAGCTTCATCCAGTATTTAATTTTGGTTAGGCTGGGATTCTACTGCACATATGATGGATTCTTGTTGGGATTTTTTGGGTGCTATGCATAATTAATCCTTTGGATAGGACATCTGTTTCTGTTTGTTGAGTTCTCTGTGTGGGTGGAAACGTTTTGTATTACTTAATTGGTTTCAGGTGTTGTGGTGGAGTTATTGGGAATTTTCTTGTCATTTTTTTCTAATTTTTTAGTTTCTTTGTGAGTTTATCATTTTTGTTAAGTGTTTCAGCTTCTCAGCTCTCCAAAGTATGTAAGTTGTTTATTCCTAGTCCCAAAGTAGAGGGTGGATTTTGCTGCTCAATTCCAGGTGTAGTGCAGCAAAATCTTTGTTTAACTGATCATAATTTGGAATCATTTTACTGTGAACGTCATTTCTGAAGGTAGAGCCAATTTCTGGTTCTTGTTCAAGGATACGTTGGTAGGCTGCCGTGTGGCTTATGAAATGTTTTAATTGAAAGCAGGTTGGTGTTACATGTTGATCTCTGCAGCTGCATAAGGAATTTAGGTCACAGTAGTATTCCTTGCTTTTTAACTTCCAGCTTCTCATACTCTTGATCTGGCTGTTTTTTCTCCCGCAGTAAAGGTCAGATATTTGTTTTTTTTAAAGCTCTCGCGGGTACTTACGTTTGTGTTCTCTAGCTTCCTTCGGGTTATTATCCCACGTCAATGGAGTTCTGTCTTAAAGTTGTTAGCTGCATTGTAGTTTCTGTTAAAAGTTGTAGCAACGTTTCAGCAGTAATCTCATCTGCCATCATCAGCGCTTTCTGAATGGAAAGTGTGTCTCACAGTTCCTCTGTTTCAATTTGAGGTGTCTTATTCTGATTTGGCTTTAATTAACCTGGGTCTGGTGTTCATTGGGCACTTGGAGTTTGGGGATTGATTGGTGTTCTGGTTTCTTCTGTCTGTTTTGTGGCTTTGATTCGGTGCTGAAGCACTCATGTTCTTGTGTTGGAGGCTTTCACATGCGCTTGGCTTCGTGGTGAAAGGACGGCTGCTCTTAATCAGCAAGCTGGGTTTCACCTGGGTGCTGGTGGGGGGTGTTTGAGTTGGAGGCATTCAGAGAGTTGCTGCTCAGGTAGTGAGGGGTGTTTGTAGTTGGGAGGCATCAGTATAGATTATATTATATATATATATATAGCCCTCATAGGTTAGGTATTATATATTTTTCTGAGGTTTTCGCGAGTATTTTGTATGTGGATCTCTGGTTATTCGTTTTTTCTCGGCCGCGTAGAATTGGAGTATTCTAGGCAACGTTTCGATGAAGTCTCATTCATCATCTCAGGCTTGGTTTCTTAACTCTTGTAACTTCTCAGAGTAATGTGAGCCTTGCAGCTGCTTCTTGCCTTTTAACGGCCTCAGTGGGGTGTGACTTGATTGGGTGGGGTTTGGGCTATGTTAGCTGAATTTGTAGGGGGTTTGGCTGTGTTCTGATTGGGCTGGGGGTGTGTTCTGCTTAGGTGGGGGCCTTGCTGTGCTCAGGTTAGTCTTAGTTGCTGGGGATTTTGCAGCTGGTGAGCTGTGATCTTGTTGGTTTGGCTTCGTGTTCGTGGTTCGCTGCCACATCTTCATGGTGGGTCAGTTTGCTTTCTTGTATGGTCAGAGGGTTTGAAAGGTGGGTAGTGGTGCAGCTGACAGCTATGGCTTCTGGTCGTTGGTCGCTGTTCCTCTTTCTGTGTGGGTGTTGAAGTCTTTTTTCTTCGTGGAGGTGTGGTGGTAGATCTTGTGTGCACTTGTGGTGGTGGGTCTGGTGTCATTTCTTCATGTTAGGTCTCGTTTATTATGAGGGGGCAGGTTTCCAAATGGTTGTAGGGCGGTGGATATCATCTCGTTTATCATTGCTGTGTGGGCGTTTTTCTCATCTCTATGGTTCTCTGAATTATTCTGTTGTTGAAGTGTTCGGGTATTTGGCGATGGTTTGGTAATTTTTAAAGTCAATTTCAATGTCCTGTGGCTTTGAGGTGTTGGACCAAGGGGGAGAGGGGCAGTTCTTCTGTTCTGATTGAGTTTTTTGTGTTCTTTCAATGCGCTGCCATAATTTTCTGTTAGTTTGTCCTATGTGTGTAGTGGGGCAGCAACTGCAGTGCAAGGATTCGTATAACTCTTGGTTTTCTAACTCGATTTTTGGTTCTTTTTGGGTTTCTTAGGATGGTGGATTTATTTTTCTGTTGTGCGAATGCTGTTTTTTAATGTTTGGTTGGGAGATCTGCTGATTTTGCTCTTAGTGCCTTTTATATATGGGAGGAGGGCTTTGCCATTCTCTTGTTCTCTGTCTGGCTTTCTGGTTGGCGCCGTTTCTTTTGGATTAGGTGGGTAATCTTCTTTTTTGGGAATCCATTGCTTGTAAGTACTTAGTGAGAGTGTGGTAGTTCAGGTTTTTTAGTGTTGGTTTCATTGGTAAGCATTTTGTTCTGGAGATGAGTGTCTTTCAGCTACGGAATGATCTGTTGCTGGTGGTGGTGTGAGAGTGATGTAGATAGCTGGTTGTATGTGTTTTCTTCTGGTTTTCGATGGATTTGTCCTACGGGAGCCATTGGATTTTTTGTCACTAGACATTCTAGGAACGGAAGTTGATTGCTTGCTTCTGTTTCCATAGGAATTTGTTATTTGGGGTTGTAGGCTGTTGAGTGTGTGAGGGAAGTTGTATCAGTTTTTCTTTCCCGTGTGGCCAGATTACGAAGGTGTCATCTACGATCTGAGCCAGAGTTTGGGTTTTGTGATCTATATATATATATATATATATATTATATATATAATTATTTGTTTTTTTCAAGCTTTTCGCGGGTACTTTACATGAATGCAGTTCAGCTTCCTTCGGGTATTATCCCACGTCATTGTAAATGCTTTTAAGTTGTAGCAACGTTCAGCAGAATCTTTATCCTGCCATCATCAGTCTTCTATATGGAGTGGTATTGTGGGTCAGGATTATCACAGGCATTTGGTTCTTTTAAATTTGAGGCTACGCCTATTGTTGTGGCCAGGATGTTTTTTTTCTACATCCTGATTGGTGAGGAGTCTTGGTATGCTGTTTATTGGACTTGCGAGTCTTGTTTCCTCCACAGAATCCATCATATGTGCAGTAGAATCCAGCCCTAACCAAAATTAATCAATTCAGATGAAGCTGACAGATAAAGAACCAGGTTACAAAATATCTTAATGCACAAGAAACCACCCAAAAAGCCAAACTTGCAAAAAAGATGAATTCGAGCGCTACACCTGAAAAAATCTAACAGAATTAATATAATACTCCCAGCAGACAAAGAAATGTCCACAGTCAGTAATGGACAGATAGACTATGAAAAAAAAATTGACAGACCTACTCCAAGACTCACATACCAAAACCATATAAAACACAGACCCAACCACATTATCTAGAAAAATTAACGAAGAAGAAATTAGAAACAGCCACATAAGCAAAGAATCCAACAGAGTGATCATCCCAAGAGAAAATCTGTTCTAAATGCCCCAAATAATAGTATGGCCTCAAAATACACAATAGAAGGCATACCTCTCAGACCATAGTACAGCTCCAAAGAGCACCATTACAAAATAGCTAAAACACTTAGCAAAAACAAACTAACCTAGCCCCAATGCTGAAAACCACAGCTTCATTTATGTACAAAACACATTGACCACTTCTTAGAAATGATCAAAGTCTACACGTGGAAACAAGAAGATCTGGCTTTGTAAGTTTGATGTGGTTTCACTATTCACTCAAGTCCCGATAAAAGGAAACTCTTTTGGAAATCATCAAAAAATAAATACCAAACAAGGCTAAACACCTCATAGAACTAAGAGACACTGCTTAACCAATAAATATTTCATATACAAAGGACAAGATACAAGCAATTTGAATTCACATCCCAGATGCCCTGGCTATGCACCCACCAAACCCAAACTGTGGCTAAATTACCAGCGAGATGACACATGGTTGATTTGCGCCCCATGGAAAAGAAAACACTAAACATTCCTAACAACCTCAAACAGCACACACCCCAAATCAAGTGCACCATGGAATGGAAATAAACAACAGCTACCATTCCTAGATGCATTAATATACAAAAGCAACAGATGGCACACTAGGACACACCATATACCGAAAAAACACACACAACCAGCTACCTCAACGACGCAATCCCACCACCACCCAGCACAGATAAACTTCTGTTGGCCAAAAACACTAAATCACCAGAACCAAACACCTGGCAGACAAGACACATTAAAGGACTGAACTATGCACCCTGACTAAAGTTTATTGACAGCAACGGCTTCCACAAAAACCAAACAACCAGCTTGATCCACAAAACACACCAAGACATAACAGAGACCTAGGAAGATTCAACAGACCTATGGAACAGCTGTCCTGGCCCTACATAAGAGGTACTAACAGACAAATCAGTAACGATACTACACAGGCACCACATCAAGACTCCCTTCAAAACAGACAAAAAAAATAGCAGCCCATTCTTACTAAACCCCAAGACCAAATTTGTCAGGGAACACCAAACGGCATATACGGAAGTTCCCTGTCGCATTCATAGCCAGCACATACATTGGACCAGACCATAGAAGCAATAAGTACCCACCTGAGATGACACACCAAAATAGCATAAAAAAGCTGGAACACAGCCTCCTCACTATCCAACACCATTAAAACCACAGGTTTCACAACATCAAACCTTCCAATGGCACTAAAACCAAAAGCCACTAGTAGAAAACCCCAGACCAGAATCATTCAGAGAAGCCATAAGAGGTACCAGTACAAGCAAGCCTGATGATGGCAGAGCTGAGATTCTTGCTGAAACGTCTGCTACAACTTAAAAGCATTTACAATGACGTGGAATAAACCCGAAGGAGCTGAACTGCATTCATATGTATATATATATATGTGTGTGTGTGTGTGTGTGTGTGTGTTGTGTGCTGTTCTCTTCCTTCGGGTATTATCAATACAGAAGCTGATGATGGCAGATGAGATTCTGCTGAAACATTGCTACACTTTAAAAGCACTACACATGATGTGGGATAATACCCGAAGGAAGATGAACAGCACACATGTAATTTACCCTGAAAACTTAAACACACACACCACACACACATACATAATATATAAAAATATAACTAATATAAACATTATACTTGTACAGTTTATACATATACATATACATTACAATATACCATTAACATATACATTATACATATATATATATATATATAGTATATAACTATATATAGATATACTATATGTATAATACAAAACAAAAATGGTGTTCAAATTTTTTTGTTGCCTATTTCCATTTAAGTACCAACCAATTACCACATTTTCCACAGAAATATAGCTTTGGAATAGTGCACATTTAATTAATGCAAATATTAGTTGGATTTCATTGCCTACACTAGTCCAGACCTACTGCATTATTTGAGTTTTTTTTTAGGGCTTTCCAAAAAGACAACCGTTAAGCCTTTCTGACTACCATACACCGGTAAAGTTAAAGATTAATAAAATTGAAGCCCTATAATAATAAAAGAGGGCATAAATCAACAAAACTTAGCAGAAAATATATTTAAAATGGGCATTTGGACTTATTCAATATAGAACTAATAATGGAATCTAGTAGTTAGCGCCCCCACTTAATTGATTCATGTCCTTAAATAACATACTAAAATATGTTCAACAGATCTGATAAAGCCCCTGCACACTGTACAAACGGTGCAAAGAGGAATGTAAAACGGACAAAAAAAGCTTTGACATCCATTGGTAATGCATTTGTTTCCATTCTGTACTCACTGCCTCTGTTTTGCTTCTCTCTATCCATCCAGCACTCCGTTTATAGACATTTCATCCACTCAAGAAAGTTTTGAGCTGCTCAAAACTTATTGCGTGGAAACTGTATCCAATTCGTCCTTTCTGACATCGCTACGCATCGCCTAGGCATCCGTTCTGCATCCATTACGCATCCGCTATATCCGCTAGGCATCCGCTGCGCATCCGTGCACCTGCATCCGCTCCAGCGGTAAACAGACGCAGGGAGGGAAGCGGAACGGAAGCGGAACGGATGCCTAGCGGATGCAGCACGGAAACAAAGCATGTAAACGGAAAAAAACATTTGCAGAGGGGACCTATCTCAGATATTAAGGATGTCTACAGGATGCCTAGAGGATGCAAAGGGACACCTAGGGGAAAAACCTTATACTGCCTATAGAAAGGGGAGCAACTTCGTCTCTGCATCTCACTTTCAGACCAGCAGCCCAGCTGTTGCAGAACCTCTGCAGCCTTCATCTGACTCTTCCTCTTCCACAGCATCCAGTCATTGTCAACCGTGGATCTAACACAGTCCTTTGCAGCCACCATCTTCCTGCAACAGCAGCGAAAAGCCATCTCCAGGCTCTGTGAAATCTACTATGGAGAGAAAAGAGGCAGCCAAGAAGCGTCATGGGTACGAAGATGGTTCACAGAAGAGCAGAGATGATACTGGTTATGCAACAAGCTGAGGTGGAGCTCAGGAACGAAGACACATCGAGCATCCATAAACTTCAGAGGATGCTGCCAGCCATTTAGCTGAGTGAAGTTGTTGCAGCGCCTGACAACCCAGGTTGACCAAGGCAAACAACCGAACTTCCGGCCAGCCTAAACCTTGGGTCAAGGTGGCACTCATCTTGTACCACCTGGCCTCAGGGACCACCTACACGAGCATTGGAAGTACGGCTGGAGGTGCCACACAACTCCATTCAGCATATGTGGTCTGAGAAGTGTGCAGAGCCATCATCGAAGAATACACTGGAGGAGCTCCTCCAGTGCCCTCTTACTGAAGAACAAGGCTTGGAAGAAAGTTCAGCAGTCGGTATCAGAGGTTGGAACTTCCCACACATCCGTTGGAGCCATAGAGTGGCAAGCACGTGGCCTGCAAAGCTCCACCCAATCTCAGGGTCCTCTTATCACAACAATACACAGGGCTCTTCAGCATCATATCATTCATCCATCGAATCGAAACTGCTGACTAACAGTTCATGTAAGTCGATGCCTTCAGGCAACGGTACATCTTCAGATGCCCAGATATACACACCAGTACTCAAGGCAGGGTCTGGAACACAGCACACCTCTCATCAGGGGCTTCCAGATCCAGACCCCCTCCAACACCACGCCAAGATGTGCCCTACTTCATCGTGAGGGACTGACGCCACTTCTCCCTCACAACCCTACCTCATGAAGCCCTACACACTCCAAAAGCCCTCACACCCCATCGAAGAGGAGCAATCTTCAACTACAGGCTGTCCAGGGCAAGATGGGTGGTGGAGAATGCCTTTGGCATCCTGGCCAACAGGGTTCCAGGACTTTTCACCACCATGCAGCATCGCCCACAGACAGCTGAGGAGGTCATGAGCTTGCTGCATCCTGCACAATTCATTGTCACCCGCTACCCAGTCTTGCAGTAACAGGCTCGTGGACCTCCAACAAGCAAATGGGGACATGGAGCCTGGGGAAATGGAGCAAGGCGAAACCTGATAGACACTCAGGATTTCAATGGCCCCAACAAGAGCCTCACGTGAAGGGAAGGAAGCAGCGCAACCTCACTCTGAGACACTGGTGCAACTCCCCAAGCTGGAGAAGTGTAGTGGCAAGACAGGATGATAGATGATTAATGGATATGCTTCCTTCAGCCTGTCTCATCACACTGATGAGAATTGGGCCATGTATGTTGGGATGGGCCTACAGTGAACAGGGCATTTAATAAAAAAGTTTGTTTATGTTGACATGTGTGAGTATGATTGTATTACATTGTTATTGATAATAAAGGGCCATAGTGTGGCACCTGGAGGTGGACCATACAGTCCCAACTAATGCTTTGCACTAGGAGGTTTATCTATCCCACAGCTATTACCCATCCCACAGTTATCCCTGCCATCCCACAGTATTACCATCCCACAGTTATCCCTGCCCATCCCACCGCTATTACCCATCCCAAAGCATCCCTGCCCATCCCACTTGCTATCTTAATCCATCCCACAAGCATGCAAAGGCCAAACCATTTCTAAAAGTTTCCACCAAGACTTTATTAAAAAAAAAGAAATGAAGCAAGTGTGTGAATCAAAAATAGACTTTATTATCAAACAAGCTATAAAACAAAAATGAATCTCTGGCACTCCTCTTGGTTACTCAGTCTCAAGGGTGAAGAGTCCAGGTGCTGTGGAGGTGGCTGATGTGGAGTGCTTGTCTGATCCCCCACATCATCAGCTCCGCTCCAGAAAGCAGACAGCAGCAGAAGCCCCAGCCCCAGAAGAGTGAGCCCGTGCTGCAGAAGCCCCAGCAGAACCAGAGTGAGGGCCAGGGGTGGGATCGTAGCCCTTTCCCTCTTGTAAGGGCTGGCAGCAGATGGCTGAGGCTTTCTGTTCTTCCCCATGGTTGTGGGTTGCTGGCTGGCAGGGAGCTGCAGGAACCAAGGCTTGCAGGAGGCAGGCAGGGAGGCAGGCACCAAGGCTGGCAGGCAGGCAGGACGGCCAGCAAGGCTGGCGGGCAGGCAGGCACCAAGCCTGGCAGGCAGGCTGGCAGGCAGGCTGGCAGACAGGGCTGGCAGGCAGGCAGCACAGCTTGCAGGAAGGCTGGCAGGAAGGCTGGCAGGAAGGCTGGCAAGAAGGCTGGCAGGAGGCAGGCACCAAGGCTGGCAGGAGGCGCTGGCAGGCATGCAGGCACCCAAGGTTGGGCAGGCAGGCATGAACCAAGGCTTGCAGGAAGGCAGTGCACCAAGGCTTGCAGGAAGGCAAGCACCAAGGCTGGCAGGCAGACTGGCTGGCAGCAAAGGCTGGCAGGGAGGCTGGCAGGCAGGCAGCAAGGCTGGCAGCAAGGCTGGCACGCAAGGCTTGCAGGTAGGCATGCAGCAGGCAGCAAGGCTGTCAATCCATCTGGCAGCAGGTCTTTCCTCTGAATGGTGACCTGCTGTTCCGAGCTGCTTCCCTTATATCTGCGGGCTTATGCAATGCCTCCTCCCCGCATGCACATTAACGCTAGGCATCCGTTAGGCTTCTGCTGTGCATCCGCTAAGCTTCCGCTGTGCATCCACTTCATCCGCTGTGCATCCGCTGTGCATCCGCTTCACTCCGTTTCGCAATCGCCTGTTGCTGAGCCCCCCGAAAGCCTTGGGATGTGCCACATCTACTTCATCTGTTCCATCAGCTGGCTTCCGTTCCGCATCCGCTTTTCCATCCTGCTCTGCATCCTCCACCTGTCCGTTCCTTCCATGTTATCCACTCTGGTTATGCAAATTTTTGCCCCTTTTGAGAGCGGATAACAACGGATGGAACATTTTGCTCGTCCGTTGTCTCCATTTTGCATCCGTTGGGCAGTGTGACAGGGCCTTAAAGTCAATTAATCTAACATTTGTGTTTAGAACTATAAAGGTGAGAAGGGAAGAGATGTCCTTTCCAATTTGCAAGATCGAGGTCAGCCTTGCAAGATAATCTTAGACCAGAAGCACACCTGGAACTACCAGTTCTAACTTTATTATAAAGTTACATTAATGATCTTGCCAGTCTGAAAATATATTTGTCTCCTCCCCTCAATTGCTTTTTAAGGTACTAGAAGAACTAGAGAAGGTTGTTTGCCATGTCCACGTTACTTCTGCCACTTGTTTGACCATTATCTAGTCTGTAGCTCTTTCACTATCTTCCAAAGTTATTCATATATATCTTTACAATGCCACAACATTGAAATTTGAATATTTATCTGGAATTATGATTGTATTGAACATGGTGGAGTGACTAAAAGATTGATACTAAGAAACTGAACATACAACATTATTCGAGATATTAAGAAATGACTGTAAAAATGTGTTATCTAACAGTTTTGAAAAGGGCAATGTTTTCTGCTAACCAAAGGATAGAACAAATTATATCAGGTTGATAGAAATTTTGTAATATTTTACAATAACATCACATATTGTTTTATGTCACATATAGATCCTCGCGTATTACAGTGACATATTTACATATTATATTCATAACATGGGAAGTAGAGAGTAAAGACTATTGTTTTAACAAACTGGTAAAAAGTCTTCCTTGAGAAGGAGCTATTAACATTCTATTTATCATGAACAAGAAAAGTAGTGTAGTATACATTTGATCAAAATCTACAGTCACTGGCTTTTGAATTTATTTACATCACTATTAAATATAGTGCTTTTAATTTTATATCTCTTTTAATTTTCTTGGTATACATCATAGCATCATGATGGATAAAATGAACTTCAAGCATCACTTGTAAATGCTTTATTCTACTAAAATGAATATGAATTAAACAGTTTTAATCTGATTAATGTATTTTATTTTTCTTATTGTTATATATCCAGTTTTTAATTTAACTTGAATACATATTGTATCTCTGCTTGTTGTTTATTTTTATGAAAATATCTTGGAAGAGGATATTCATCTATTTATCTATCATCTATCTATCATCTATCAATTTTTCTATCTTTCTATCATCTATCCATCCATTTATCCAAGATAGTAAAATATAAAACATTTTTATGCATTTTGTAGGGGTAAAAAGCAATATTATACCCTGTTTCTCCAACAATACGGCCTCCCCCAATAGGAAGTTCCAGCATGTTTTATAGGCATGAAATAAAATTAAGCCCCTCCCCCCAAATTAAGGCCTATATTAAAACATGCAAAATGGGGGGGCCTGGTGGAGGGGGCTTGCCGTTAGGAAATACTTTTGTTGCACACCCAGATATGGTGCTGCCTGCATTGACCCCGATACAAAGTGCCCCACCAATGCTGAGGTCAACATCCGAGCCATCGCCGCCCGCCCGCCCAAAGATGCAAGTGGGGGAATTAAGTCACCCCCCAAAACATGGTCTAGCCATTTTTTCAGGGCTCAAAAAAATAACAAGACCCGGCCTTATTATATGAGAAACACGGTAAGTATTTTATGTGATTTTTATGATTAAATACTTTATCTCTGTAAGTATATCTTTATCTCTAGTTATGAATAATAATATAATTACATATTCTACACTTACTACATTTCCTCAGAGGTTATATTTTAAAATGATGGAAAGCTTCATGATTTGTAAGCTCTTTAAATATAAATTTTATACACAAATATATAATGAAAATGAAAAATAGTCAGTGAGTGAATAAAATTTCTGAATTTTATTCTGAATTCAGTTCCAGTATTAAGAATGTGTTGATACAATATGACACTTAGGAGTAAAATCCTTTTTCAAGTGGCAGAGCCCCCTCAATGGTTTGGGCTTAACACCATTTCTCAATCTTAATAAAGCTATAAGTCTGTTATAAGAGAGAAGAGTGTGAAAGCATAAGGATTATCACTCTAATTGTTTTGTCATGTCTGTGAGCTTTTTAATAAAGTCCCTAAAAACCTCTTGGACTTTCTGATTTCTAAAAGTGAATATGATGGGGTTTAGCAGAGGTGTTATTGCAGTAGTGATCAAAGAGGCAATTTTATTGAGATTCATGGAGCTAGTTTGAGAAGGCCTGACATAAATGAAGATTGAGGTGCCATAGCCAACTGAAACAACTGTAAAGTGAGAAGCACAAGTTGAAAAGGCCTTTTGCCTTCCTGTAGCAGAAGGAATTTGCAGGATAGTATTTAGAATGTAAATGTAAGAGATCAGTGTCTGTAAAAGGGAACCTAGAATAACAGGAAGTAAGATAAGGAAATCAATAAACTCTAGTAAGTGGATATCAGCACAACTTAAGTGAAGCAAAGGGGCGCTGTCACAGAAAAAGTGATTGATTACATTGGGTCCACAGTAGGGCAAACCCAACTTCATCACATTGGGAGTAAGCATGGAAAAGAAGCCATTCATCCAGGAAGCTAATACAAGAGAAATACAAACCTTCCCATTCATTTTGCTAGTATAGTGAAGTGGATAGCATATGGCTACAAACCGATCATAAGACATCATTGCCAATAGGATATATTCAGATGTACCAAACAGAAAATAGAAGTATGATTGAATGAAACACTCAGAGAAGGAAATATTCTTCAATTCTAATAAGAAGTTTTGCAACAACTTTGGAACCACTGTTAGGGTTATCAGAATTTCAATCATGAACACGTTACCCAGGAAGAAATACATTGGTGACTGGAGGCGGTAATCTGATGAAATCAGAATATATTTTTTTTTCGTTTTCATTATTAAAGCAATACAGATGAGATGCAATAAAATGTTTATGTATTTTTTTCAGTGCATTCCCATGTGGTCTATTATCATAAGATATATATTTTTGCTTTATTCTTCTCTTTTGTGTTTTTAGATTTTTTTTATCTTCCCTTTATTATTTTATAAATAACTATATATCTAATATTCCTTCCTCCTCCTATTTTTCTTCAACAACATCTTATGTGGTTTGAGCTTTGGGCTGAGGGAGAGTGACTGACCCAAGTCACCCAGCTGGTTTTCATACAATACTAGAACTCACAGTTTTATGGTTTCAGATATTTTGGATTTCTTTTTAAGCTACCTTCTAAAAGCTATCATGATGGTCTAGCATATTTGTAGCACACTTGGATTGATTTTGATATTTTCAAAAGATTAAGGTTGGGAAACTAGAGGTAGCCACACTTTCTTTTCCCCAACAACTCTCATTTCCAGCAATCATGATTACAACTAGAATATCAGACTGAATCCGCGTAGTCCTCCATTTTGAAATTTCTCCTCCCCTCAACCTTATATTTGATAGTTCTCTTTATTATTGAAATTAAAACTAATCATTATACCAGGCTCTGGGCTAGTACTCTTCTGACTGATCTCACATTTGCTTGACTTGGCTGCTTTTGGCTAATTTCAATGGGGTGGTGCTTGTTCAGAATGATTGATACTGGCATGTATGGAATAGATTTAAACACTTGGTTGACTGCCTTTCTTTGATTTGAATTATCATGACCCTGTCTAGAACAAATTAGCTTATCCTTTCTCATCTGAATTTTGCTATGTTCCTTGTTGGGATTGTGCAAGCTGTTTAGCTTTTCTTATATCACACTTGCTGAACATATCAAGGGGGCTTGCTAGCTAGGTCCTCTCTTTTTCTCTGCCATCTCTCTACTGATCACCTTGTCAGCTGAATTCTTTGTCCCCTCTGAAATCTTGTTAATAGCCAACCTGCTGGTAAAGCCATTGGACTACTGCTTGTGGTCCTAAATTCATCTGACCTAACTCATCTACCATCAATTCTTCTTCATGTCTCTATACAGTTTCAACACTACTAGCTTCCTTCTTGTTCTTTGATATCTTCTCTGATCCCGGATCTTTTTTGAATCTCTTTTGCCATTTCAGTGGCTCTGTAATACTGATTTCCCAATGATAATGATGATTTATTTTACCCATTAAAAGAATTTCCAAATAGATAGCATACCTAAGGAGTTCTTGGTGCTCTCTGATCTTGGGTATTTCTTGCAAACATCATTATCCAAATTAAGTGACATAATTAGTGCCTGTGTATCTCTTAAGAATTTTTCTTCCCTGAGCAGACTGCTAAAGGAAAAGTGTTTGTTCATATAAAGGGAACCAGTGAGCTGTTTAAACAGAAGACCCAAGCATTTCTCATTATGTAGCTTTCTAATATACTTTTTTAAAAAATCAAAAGTTAGAAGTTTCAAATACATTTTTTACACTTTAGATTAGTGAGTATGTAAAAAATGTTTGTTGGAAGAAATATCCTGGTCCAGTTCCAAGCTGGGAGAAAGGCACTGGGGATAAAATGGAGGCTGGAGGCTGATTGGAAAGAAAGTTATCTCTATTGATGAAACACATCCACCAAGAACCTGTAATTCTGGGCAGCTGCCAAAATGGAGTTGGGCAGGGGTGGAATTCAAATTTGTTAACAACTGGTTCTATGGGCATGGCTTTGTTGGTGGGTGTGGCTTGGTGGTCATGTGACTGGGTGGGTGTGGCCAACTCGACATTACTCACATCAAGGGGTGCTTCTCGTCACCTGGCTTCTCATGACAGTAGGGATGCTGCAATAGTCGTAAGTGTGAAAAGCAGTCAAAAGTCACTTTTTTCAGGGTCATTGTAACTTTGAATGGTCACTAAATGAACTGTTATAAGTCAAGGATTACCTATACAAAAATACAAAAAGCTTATTTGCTTCTAAAAAGCTTCCTAAATACCAATCATTAGATTAAAAATGCAAGCCAGAGTTACAAATCAGGCAGGATACCAGAGCACCTTGAGGAATTAAAATAGTTAAAATGCAATGATAACTATCAGCAGCCAACTCTTGCTCATAAAATGAANTGATAACTATCAGCAGCCAACTCTTGCTCATAAAATGAAACCCTTTAGCAGAGAGGTCATTTAAGCTCTCCAGAAAGAGCACACTCATGAGAAACAATATTTAGATCCATTTGCACCACTTAAAGATGCTAGCTGGTCTCACTCACTTCACAAGATATCCTAAGGAAATCATCCAAATTTAAGGAAAGGTCACATGCCCCTGTATGAAGTCAGCACCAACCCCTCTCTTAGAGAAATGAAATATCCTAAGAAATATTAAAAAGGCAGAATATTTCCCCTAAAAAGAGCAGAAACTCAGAAGCAGAAGCTCACCTCAGAAGCAAAAGTTCATCACCACCTTTGTTAAAGGGTGGGCCATTAAGACCTAGGCCAGAGTATTCTGCATAACAAAGGCCTCTGCCCATTTCACCAGCTGGAAGATTGCATCAGCCGGCTCTCAGGTGAAACAATGTGGTCCACACAAAGCCTACAAAGTTAGCTAAGACCCCCACCCCTGGGAGTCTGACCGCCAATGGGATAAATTATTTACAGGAACAAGAAACACTAAGGTAGGGCCCAACAGAAGGTAAAACACAAATGCACTCTCAGCATTTTGCCCCTTTCCTTCTTTTTCTTCATCTAACATCTTGAAGCATGTGATCGTCCTTTTCACTTTGGAGCTCCAGGCCATGTGGTCCTGTCCACTATTAAACCATCTTTCCAAACAGCCTCCATGTTTCCAGTGTCTTTTTCCCCACTTGGAAAAGAAGGATATTTCTTCCAGCACCACCTAGAAAGGCAGTAAAAAAAATCAGTGCCAAGCTTGTATTCTTGGAAGTAGACCCCAAAAGGACAGTGCCACATATCACTAAAGCAGTGAAGGAAGACCCCCTCTCCAGGTAGAAAAAGAAACCATGAGGCAGGAAAAAATTCAAATACAATACAAATAATTAAATCAGAACAGTAGTTGTTGCTTGTTAAACCAATTACCAGACCAAACAGACACAGGAAGTAGCCAGATTTCTCAACCCAGTTTATTTTCAGGAACAGAGATCAATCCTTTTCCTTCTAAACAAAGCTGAATAGCGAAAAGTTTCCCATCAGTAAACACAGGATTAAACATCACCAAGCACAGAATTAAACTTCATCAAAAACCAGTTTTAGACCAAAACTCAGAAAGGGTATGTAAACTCACATCTGAATGACAATCTTTCTAGCTAGCCAAGAAACTTGCTGAATGTCACTCATCTTGGTTCCTTAAAAAGCTTCTTTCTGCAGCTCTGCTTGTAAAAAAGCTTAAAACAACCCTTTGCCTTTAAGAAAGTATCAAGGCAGAAAGAAAACCTCCTTTGGAGACAGTAAGTCTAGGCATACTGCCAATAAGGGTGGAAAAAAACAAAAGGAGATTTCTTTTAAAAAACAAAAGGAGATTTCTTCTACCGGTTTTCCAAACTGCTAAAAAGGTTAACAAGGTTCTATAGAACTGATCAGAACCAGTAGAATCCCATCTCTGGAGTTGGGAATGGGTGGGTTTTTACATCTTCTTCAGGCTTTGTATTTGAGCTTCTTGTTCCTGTACAAGAACATGTCTTTTATTGTTGTCAGATTTCTATGGGGTCATGTAGGGCCTAGCTGGCTCTATAGGAAAAAGAGGAAATGCAAGTCCAAGGTGGTTGTCTGAGCTAATTTTGTCAACCTTTTGTTTGTGTCTTGACCCAATCTTTCTAAATGGATTACCCAATCTGCATTTGTAAAAGCTGTCCTCCTCAGTTTTTGCTTGGTGCAGGGAAACTGGGGCTGATTTCTGCCTCCCTTAAGATTTTTTATTTCTCCTTTAGAGGAAATATTTTATCCTTCCTTTTTAATATTTCCAAAATATTTCATTCTTGGGGGGAAGGCTTCCTACATGTTGAATCCTAAAAGAATTTTCATGTTCACCCACAATCATGGAGTCTGATCATCACATTTTGGACTTAGCAGTGTTGTACAAATAAGCCTGCAAAAGAGGAAGTCGCATTGTGCGTAACAGGTCTATAGTCTGGGGATCCTCTCAAATTTATAGTTTCTGTTGATAGAAATCATAGACAGGAAGAACTCTATATAGTTTCCTCTGATGTGCTAGTTGTTGCCATCCTAGATTGGAAAACACTGCTGCTAGTTACTTACACTTTTGTCATCTGGACTGTTGTAGTATATTCTACAAGATTTTTAAATAGTGCTTTAATATTTAAGAGATGGATGCTTATATAAAAGTTGGGAATAAATAAACAAATAATAAAAGAGCTATCCTGTAAACTTGTAAGAAGCAGCAGCTGGTTCAAAACATTGCATTCTATATAGTAATGACCGAGTATCCTTCCCAAAAAACCAACTAGGTAAATTTCATTTTTCTAAAAATCATGTTTGAACATTGATTAAACATTACATATCTAATATAACATGACATATACGTGATTCTTTACTTGCAAAATTCTCTCTTCAAATGCTGCCCTTCTTTGAGTGTACATTAGGCCTAATTAAAGGCCCTATCCCACTGCACTTACGGATGCAAAGAGGATGTAAAATGTGAAAAAAAACTTGCCATCCATTGGAAATTGCAATGCATCTGTTGTGTACTCATTGCATATGTGTTCCATATGCTCTATCCGTCGAGGATCCGTCCACTGCGATTTCATCCGCGCAAGAAGTTTTGAGCTGCACAAAACTTTGTAAATGGATTTAACTTTCTGACATGTATGATGTAAATACCACCGACATACAGCAACAAACGTTCTATGTCCATTTAATCTCCGTTTAAGCCCATGTTCCCACTGCACCAACAGATGCCAAAGAGGATGTAAAACATTAAAAAAAGCTTGCCAAATCTATTGGAAAACCGCGATGCATCCATCTTGTACTCACTGCATACGTGTTTTCACATGCTCTATCCCTCCAGCATCCGTCCACTGAGATTTCATCCGCCCCATAGAGTTTTTGAGATGCACAAAACTTTTTGAACGGATGAACTTGCACCGCGTACGATGACATCTGCAACATAATTGGGCAACAAACGTTTACTGTCCGTTATATCGCGTAAACGTCCACGTATCCTCTCGGCATCCTCTGGACATCCTCATGCAACTCACATCCACTGCAGCTATAAATGAAAGGGAGAGGAAATGAAAGTACATGGAACGTACCACAACAGTGTTTAGTAGCACGGAAATAGAAAGGATGTAAGCGATGCAATCTCGTATAACAAGGATTAAAATGGACAAAACGTTTGTATCTGGGATGTATCTCGGATATTTAGGGATGATCTAAAGTATGTCGTAGAGTTGTAGAAGGATACTCTAGCAGAAACTACCAAATTTCGTATAAAAAGGGTGAGAAATCGACTCGGTGGATCATACTAGTTTAACTTAGTTCCAGGGTGCAGAGACATCGCATGAGTGGTTTAGCAAGACGCAGTATGGCTATTTTCACCCTTGGTCTTGCTCTTCACATATCCATTGTTCTCACACCATGGATATGACCACAATCCGTATGGTAGCTGCAATCATTCATACCAGAACCAAACCCTGTTCAGACTGTTTCACCTTTTACACACCAAGAAGAAAAAGGAGACGGTCCAAGAGCTGTGGTGGGTCTGAGGATGGATTGGGAGAAGACATGGAGTTTGGAACTGTAATGACGCAGTTGATGGTGGAGCTGAAGGAATGAGAACAGCTTGTGCATTCCATCACTTCATGAGGATGCCACCAGCATGTTTGACAAGTTGTGGAGCGTCTGCAGAACCCAGGTTGACCAAGCCGAAACTCAAATTTCCATCCCAGCCTGGACCCCAGGACTGAAGGGTGGCATGCTCTGCGCTACTGGCCTCTGGAACCACATACAAAAACATGCAGTATGCGTGGAGGTGCCACACAAAACATCAGCAAAGTGGTCCAGAGAAGTGGTGCCAGGCCATCATTGAAGAAATACGTGGAGGAGCTTCCTCAAGTGCCGCCACCACTGAAGAAGGCTGGAGGAAAGTTTGCAGAGCAGTTGGTATCAGAGGTGGACTTTCCGCCACAGCCGTTGGAGCCGTAGATGGGAAGCACGTGGCCTGCAAAGCTCCACCCAACTCAGAGTCAATTATTTCAACTAGCAAGGCTTCTTAGCATCATCCTCTTTGCCATGGTTGATGCTGCCTCCATGTTCATGTAACATCGATGCCTTCAGGCAACGGTCAGCTTCCAGATAGGCCAGGTATACAACGCCAGTGACCCTCAAGGAATGGGCTGGAATGCAACTCATCATGGTTTTCAGATTCAACCCCCTACCCAATGAACACAAGATGTGCCTACCTTCATCCATGGGGGATGACGCCTTCCTCCTCACAACCTACACTCATGAAGCCCTACAACCTCCAAAGCCTCCGTAAGAGAGGATCTTCAACTACACAGGCTTCCAGGGCAGACGGGTTGGTGGAGAACGCCTTTGGCATCTGGCCAACAGGTTCCAGGTACTTCTCACCACCATGCAGATACCCATAGACTGTGAGGAGAATCTTTGAAGCTTTGCTGCATCCTGCACAATCTCATGCGCACCGCACTACCCAGTGTGGCAGAACAGACTTGTTGGACCATCAACAAGGGAATGGGACAGAGCCTGGTGAATGTAGCAAGGACGAAACCTGATAGCCACTGTGGAATGTGCAAGGCCCCAAAGAAGCCTTCTTCACGTGAAGTGAAATAAGCAGCACAGACCTACTGAGACACTCGGTGCAACTCCCCAGCTGCGCAGTGAGTGGCAAGACAGGATGATAGATGCTTAATGGTTGCTTACCTTGAAGCTGCGCATAACACTGATGAGATTGTGACATGTATGTTGATGGTCCTACAATGAATAGGGCATTAATAAAGAGTTCTGTTTATGTTGAAATGTTGTTGATCATTGAATAAATTGTTTATTGAACAAAAGGTCCATATGTGTGGCAGCTGGAAAGGGTGGACCATACATCCCACTATGCTTGCACTGGAGGTTTATCTATCCACAACTATCCTTATCTATCCACAACTATCCTTATCTATCCCACAACTATCCTTACTATCCCCACAAGCATTGAAAAGGCTTAACCGCTTTTTTCAAAGTTTTTACCAACATTTATCAAGTAAAAAAAAATGAACCAAGTGTGTGAAGCAAAGATAGACCTTTATTAATAACTGTCTCAATTAAACTCTATGACTTTATTAAAAAGCAAAATGAACCCAAGGTAAAGTGTCTTAAGCACAAAATAAAGTGAACAAGTAACAACTCCAGTCCTGGCAACTAATTTCTCAGTCCACTCTGAGTCATGTCCATGGTCTCCGCTGTTAAGCTGGGCAGGAACTTGGCGGTGGCTGTGGCTTGAGTACTGGTCTGAGTGCCAATTGGGGCTTGGCCCCGAGAGTACACAGGGGATGGTGTGTTCAGGAAGCTTTCAGAGAACTGACTCAGTCCCATGAGGTTTGAGAGCTCTTCATACAAGTACCTGGGATGTTCAGTGCACCAAGACTGATGACAGATTGTCCGTTGACGGGCTTGGCTGTGGGTGGAGGAAGGAGGAGTGTAATAGGGCTGTCTGGTCTGCAGCTTGGTGAGGTGTGGCTCTGTGGCTGCGATGAACGCTGGGCCTGGACTGGGAAGGTCTGTTTTTGCTGTGGGAAGTCCTGTTGTCGTAGCCTTGGTAGGTGAGGGGCTCTTGGAAGGGCTGTGACAGCGACATCCTCTTAGGGTGGAGAAGCAGGACGCTGGACTGGGTCAGAGGCAGAGTTTAAGAGCTGGGCCTTGAGGGTTGTGCAAGAAGTGCTGTGATCTTTTCCTTCATCACCTGGTTACTGGGCTAGGGCAATATCCCCTCAAGGTGTTGCTCGCGGTAGTATGAAAGTTTGGCAGCTGGAGGCCTCCTCTTGTCCA
Source organism: Laticauda laticaudata (assembly GCA_004320025.1). NCBI lineage: Eukaryota > Metazoa > Chordata > Lepidosauria > Squamata > Elapidae > Laticauda > Laticauda laticaudata. The sequence continues at coordinate 29,115 of BHFT01046925.1, forward strand.
GTGGACCAGCTGAGAGAGAAGTTCTGTACTGGTCCTCATTGTGTCCTGACTCCAAATTGGACCAGTGTGGATGTGGCCCCCAAGTCTGGTCCTCTCTGCCTGCATCCTGTGGAGGCTGGGGGTGGGGATGGGGTGCATTGGTCTCTGGTGGCTGCCCGCTTTCCTTTCCTCCATTTGTGCAGGGGATCCTGCAAGTTGTCAAGCATGGGGAGTGCAGCTGTTGGGGGGAGTATCTTGGCCGTGGGGCCCTCCAAAAGACACCTGCCTGGACAGGCAGCTGCCTGGCTGAAGAGGACTGGCTGTCCTGTGGGCTGTCTGAGGGAGAGGGGTGTCAGAGGGGCTACTCCTCGTGGTGGAACTCACCCTGAGGAAGCTGCACTTGGGCCCATGACATACATCTCTCGGTCATGAGCCTTGACAGCGGCCTGCTCAGATTTTTTGAGGTGTAGCTCTGCCATACCAGTTGTGCATGTGCTTCGCACCATCCCAGGAGTACATCTGCAGTGTAGCCCAGGCTCTCTGGCCTTTGTCTTCCAAGCTGCCTGCTTCTTCTTGGTATCACGATAGAGTCTATGGCCCCTTTCTCCGGAGGTACTCGTTCTCCTCACCCATTCCAGCACCTCTCCTCATGGTCTCGGAAACGGTGTAACCGTTTCCTCTTCCCTTGTCCTTCCATTGCCTCTCTTCCTCCCTCTTGGTGGGGCCTTCAGCCAGCAGGGCCTTCACAGGGGCTTGAGCAGCAGGACTTCAGGGGCTTGAGCAGCACCGGACCTTCAGGGGCTTGAGCAGCAGGGCTTTGAGGGCCTTTTGGGGCTGTCCAACACAGCAACAGCAGTAGCACCAGAGCACCAAGCAGCACCAGCGTAGCAGCAGCAGCAGCAGCAGCAGGCAAGCACCAAGCTGCTTTCATTAGATCAGTGCCAGGGGTGGGAATGGTGGTCTGTCCTGCCTTGCCAGGGCTGGCACAAGGAGTCACGGGCTTTCTCTTCTTCCCTGACTGACGAACTATCGTTTACTTTTGAGATGCATCCGCATCATCCGCTATGCATCCGCCCCTTCCACTATGCGTCCACTCGCTATTCTCCCCGGAATCCCTGCGGATGAGTCATCCACTTCCATTCCGTGTCATCTGCCTAGGCTTCCTATGAACACCATTTAACATTTCCCGCTACATCTTATTCCACATCCATTCCTCTTCCATTCTTTTTCCATTCTGTTTAATGCAAAATTTCGCCACCTTTTTGGAGAGGATGACACGGTATGGAGCACCCCGAATTTTGCTCATCCGCTGTGTCCTTTAATGCAATATATGCGTCTGTCAGCCAGTGGGACAGGGCTTTAAATGTTCCTGTATCCTCTCTGCATCCTCTGGTGGCATCCTCGCACTTCACATCCGCTGCATCTTGAAACGGAAGAGGGAGGAAAGAAAGGGTAGCATGGAAAGTCTATACATCAATTAGTAGCACAGAAATAGAAAGAGGATGCCGTTTGCCATCCAATATATATCATCTGCGTGGATCCTTTTCCTTTTCCTTAGGCGTGCGTGATGCATACCGTTCATCTGCTGGTCATCGCTAGGCTTCCTATGACCATCTTGTTTAACATCACCCGCTACATATAACCCACGTCCGTTCTTTTCCATTCTGTAATGCAAATTTTCACCACTTTTTGAAGCCGACGACAACGGATGAGCCACCCCGAAATTTTTGGCTCGTCCGCTGTGTCCTTTATGATACGTTTTTGCCATCCGTTTGGCTCAGTGGGACCTAGCCCTAAAAAAAAGTTTGGTATTCAATTTTCAAAGGTGAATGTTTCCATATTTGGTTTAAGCTGGAAAGGAAAGGAAAGAAAAGGAAAGGAACAGACAAGGAAATGTAAGCCTTGGTTCCCCACCAGGGTTACGGGAGACAAGCTAAACAGATGTGGCAGCGTTAGTCAGATAGGCACACAGAAAAAATGGAGTGAGCAAAGCTTATGTATGTTTAATTAACATACAGTAAAAATAACAGATACGCTTTGTGCTATCAAAATTATAGTTTATTCCTTATATAGCATAGGTCAACAATAACAGTCAATAGTCAGTATCATTTAGTCAGTCAATTCAGGGATATTCAGTTCGCAAAGTCATGTAGAATATCCGATGCTCAGTTCACTACAAATTAGTCCTTTGTTCTCTCTCCCGTTCGACGCAATGCAGTCTAGTTTCCAAGTAAGTTATCAGGGATCATCAAAGCCAGAGAGAGAGCACGCTGCAGTCTTGCTTCTTTTAAGGTGCTTTCACAACGCACTCCCTTAATTACTATCCCACAGTTAAAGTTTGCAGACACTTTAACATAACAAACTATGATTACTTATTTATTATTTTACCTAAACCAGTTTAGGGTAAAACAATGTTATCCCTAACAAAGGAAAATAAAGTTATGTATGTTGAATAATTAAAATGGTATGATGTGTTTCTTGTACAAATGAGAATGAGCATTAAAATTATATTGTAAAATTATTGTTGCACTATCTTTGTAAATTACTGTAAGGTAATCAGATTTGGAGGCATATTTGAACACACTTTTACATATAAGATTTAATGGCTTTTTTTTTCCTCATCATAAATTTAGATTAAATAATTTGGCAGGATGATTATCACACTTAAATGTTTTTCATTATGTACCAGAAAGACTTCTCAGAGACATCTTCAAAAGCATTTAAAAGTACTACTAGCAGCAAAACTTTTCAAAAATGTCTGTGTTTTATTAACTGAAAAATTATAGATTCCTTTTGGATTATATTCTTTGATATTCCGACAGTTGTTCCAAAACCATTTGAATCTAATTTGTAATTAATGCAATTAATAAATTTATGAAAAGCAAAAAAGTAATAATCCTTGTTGTCAAACATGAAAAAAAATTTCTAGTAATTTAATTCATATAAAACTACGTATATTTTCTCAGTGACCCCAAAGAAATATATTATTTATCTCTTGATAATAAAGTTTTAATATATTCTTTTGGGAGTAGTTTAATTATATTCTTTAAAAGAAAATATATCTCCCTATGGGACAATCTGAGAATTCAGAAGCAATAGCAGTTTTGAAATGAGCTTGTTTTTTGTGTTCTATTATTGAAGACCTAAATAATCATGTTGGGAGCAGGTTACAATAGAATCTTAGCCTGTATTCATGTCAATGTTGTATATATTCCCTTTTTAGCTCCCTTTACATTAACTTCTTCATGTTTTGTATGAACATTTGTCTAAAGGTAGGTCACACTGCCGACGGATGCAAAATGTATGCAAAAAGGACACAGCGGACGAGCAAAATTCCATCCATTGTTATCCACTCTCAAAACTGCCCCAAATTTGTAATAAACAGAGCAGACAACAACAGAAAGGAACGGACGTGGGAAGGTGTAGCGGGGATGTAAAGCGGATGTTCGTAAGGAAGCCTAGCAGATGGAAGCGGATGGAAGCGGATGACACATCCACCAGGGCTTCGTGGGAAGAACAGCGAAGCGGACGCGTAAGCGGAAGGAGCGGATGCATAGCGGATGACGCAGATGCATCACGGACGCTATAGGATGCATAGTGATGCAAAGCGTTCACTGCAGGAAGATGAATTGTGTCAGCTCTGTGGATATAAAAGGATGCGCTCGCAAGCAGTCAGCATTCAGAGGAAAGACCTGCTGCCAGAGACATCTTTAGAGAAACACCAAGACTGTGCCTACTCCTGCCAGCCCTGGCAAGAAGGACAGAACCATCATCCCACCCTCCTGCTGCTGACTCTGAAGCTGCTGGTGCTTCTGCTGCTGCGTGCTCCCGGTTTTGCTGCTGCTGGTGCTTCTCCTGCTGCTGGCTGCTGCTGTGTTCTCCTGCTGCTGGTGCTTCTCCTGCTGGTGGTGTGCTTCTCCTGCTGTTGCTGGTGCTTCTCCTGCTGCTGCTGCTGTGATGGACCAGCCCCAAGGCCCTCAAAGCGCTGCTGCTGAAGGCCTGAAGCCCCTGCCAGGGGGAGGAAGAGCAAGGCAAGGAAAAGGGAGAGAGGAACAGTACTCCATTTCCGAAGCCATGAGGAGGAGGTGCTGGAATGGCTGAGGGAGAATGAGTACCTGTGGAGGAAGGACCACAGGCTCTATTGCGACACCAAGTGGAAGCAGGCAGCGTGGAGAGACAAGGCGGAGAGCCTGGGCTACACTTCAGATGTACTCCTGGGATGGTGGAAGCACATGCACACCTGGTATGGCCAAGCTGCACTGAAGAAATCGGGGCAGGCCGCTGTCAAGCTCACTGACCGGGAGACCTTTATCATGGCCAGGTGCAGCTTCCTTGAGGTGAGATCCACCACCAAGGAGAAGCCCCTCGTCAACCCTCTCCCTCAGGCAAGCCCACAGAGAGCGACTCCTCTTCCATCCAGGAGACAGCTACCAATGTCCAGGCAGGTGTCTTTGGAGGCCCCATGACAGAAGACCCCAGGACACGCTGCACTCCCGTGCAGAGGACGTGGAGGATCCCCTGTCTCAGATGGAGCAAGAAGAAGCAGCCACCAGAGACCAACCCACACCTACACCCATCTCCATCTCCACAGAAAGCAGGCAAAGAGGCAGACCGGAGGACAGAGTCACACTGTCCTATTGGAGATCAGGAAACAATAAAAGCCAGCACAGATCTTCCTCTCCCGCTGTCTACTTCGACATACCATCCTCTAACCGCAAGCCCTTCATCACCTACGTGAGCCAGACCCCCATGGACATGCCCGAGGCCCAGTACCAGGTGATGAAGGAGAGGATCACAGCTCTTCTGCACCACCCTCCAGGCCCAGCTGAACCTGCTTCTACCCACTCCAGGTCTGCTCCTCCACCCCAGGCAATGTCACAGCCTTCCATGGACTTACAACAGCCCCTCGCCTATGAAGCCTTACCACTTCCAAGGACTTCCCACAGCAGAGGCAGCCTTTCCCAGTTCAGGCCCAGGTTCATCGGGATACACAGAAGCCACAGACAGCTTCAGCTGACCCGCTGCAGACCAGACAGCCCCAACTACACTCCTCCTTCCTCCACCCCACAGCCAAGCCCTTCTTCAGAACATCTGTCATCAGTCTTTGTGCCTGACATCCAGGTACCTTGATGAAGGGCCTCTCAAACTCACGGGACTGAGTCAGCTCTCTGAGAGATTCTGAACACACCATCCCCTGTTGTACCTCGGGGCCAGGCACCCCAATGGCACTCAGAGCAGCACTCCAGCAACAAACCACCTCCACAATCCCTGGCCCCTTTACATCTGAGACCATGGGTACGCTCAGATGACTGAGAAGAGTGACAGAGACTGATTGTTAGTTTGTTCACTTTATCTTTGCTTAAGACACTTTACTTGGTCATTTTGCTTTTTAATAAAGTCATTACAGGTTTGTTATTAATAAGGTTATCTTTGCTTCACACACTTGGTTCATTTTTTTTACTTAATAAAGGTGTTGGGGAAAACTTTGAAAAAAGAGTTAAGCCTTTGATGCTTTGGGATTGGTAAGGATAGCTGTTGGATGGGAAATGACAGCTGTGGGATGATAAGGATAGCTGTGGATAAGGATAGTTGTGGGATGGTAAGGATAGTTCTGGGATAGATAAACCTCCAGTGCAAGCATAGTGGAACTGTGCCAGACTCCACACATATGGCCCTTATTATCAATAACAATTTAATCATTGATCAACACATTTCAACATAAACAGAACTCTTTGTTAATGCCCTGTTCATTGTAGGCCACTCAACATACCAGGCACAATCTCATCAGTGTGATGAGACAGGCTGAAGGAAGCATCCATTAAGCATCTACCATCCTGTCTTGCCACTCCACTGCTCCAGCTGGAGAGTTGCACGCATGTTTCAGGAGGTTGCAGTGCTTCTTCCCTTCATGTGAAACTCTGTTGGGGCCTTGCACATCCACAGTGTCTATCAGGTTTTGTCCTTGCCTCCAGTTCACCAGGCTCCATGTCCCCATTCCCTTGTTGACGGTCCACAAGTCTTGTTCTGCCACACTGGGTAGCGGGTGCGCATGAGATTGTGCAGGATTCAGCAAGCTTCCACGATGCTCCTCACAGTCAGTGGTGATGCTGCATGGTGATGGAATTACCTGGAACCTGCTGGCCAGGATGCCAGGCGTTCTCCACCACCTGTCTTGCCCTGGACAGCCTGTAGTTGAAGATCCTTTCTTCACAGGTGAGTATCTGGAAGTGTAGGGCTTCATGAGATAGGTCCTGAGGGAGAAGGCATTATCAGCCCACGATAAGAAGGGAACATCTTGTGTTTCATTGAGTAGGGGGTCTGGATCTGGAAACCCATAATGAGGTTGCATTCCAGCCCATCCTTGAGTCACTGGTGTTGTATATCTGGGCATTAAAGCTGACCCGTTGCCTGAAGCATCGATGTATATGACTTGCAGTAGCATCAACCATGGCAAAGAGGATGATGCTGAAGGAGCTGAAATAGTTGAAATAATTGGACTTGATTTGGCTGGAGCCTGCAGCCACGTGCTTCCCATCTATGGCTCCAATGGTTGGGGAAATTCCACCTCTGATACACTGCTCTGCAACTTTCCTCCAGCCTTCTTCAGTGGTGGGCATTTGAGGAGCTCCTCCACCGTATTCTTCGATAATGGCCTGCACCACTTCTTTCTGACCACTTTGCTGATGGTGCTGTTTGGCACCCTCCAGGCATACTGCATGTTTCTGTATGTCGTTCCAGAGGCCAGGTGGCACAGAGTCCAGTGCCACCTTTCAGTCCAGGGTCCAGGCTGCGATGGAAAGTTGGTGCTCGCTTGTCAACCTAGGTCTCAGACGCTCCACAACTTCATCAAACATGGCTGGTGGCATCCTCATGGAGTGCTGGAATGCATGAGGTCTTCATTCCTCAGCTCCACCATCAGCTTGTCATACAGTCCAAACTCACTCTTCTCCAACCATCTTTGGACCCAGATAGCTCTTGGACGTCTGCTTCTCCTTACATAGAAAAGGTGAAACAGTCTGAAGAGGGCTGGTTCTGTCGTTGAATGATGGCGGCTACCAAAAGGAGTGTGCGATGATCCATGGTGACATCAATGGATGATGTGGAAGAGGAAGAGCAAGGCTGAAGAGGTCTGCACACCATGGCTGCTGACTCATAGTGAGATCCAGGTGATTTCCTCCCCCTTATAGGAAATGTCGGTTTTCTGCTAGGTGTCCTTCCACATACTCTAGTATACTCCAGAACTCCTAAATATCCGAGATAGTCCCATATACGAACGTTTTGTCTGTTTTAATGCTTTATGTCTGGGCTGCATCCGCTTTCATCCTTTCTATTTCTGTGCTACTAACGCTGGTGTGGATGTTCCGCGTGTACCTTTCGCCTTCCTCCCTCTTTCCGCTTTCCGCTGGAGCGGATGTGAGTTGCGCGGATGGCCAGAGGATGCTGAGAAGATACATCGGACGTGTAATGGATGACAATGGACGTAGAATGTTTGTTGCCCGTATGTGTCGCGGATGTACATCGTATGCGGCGGAAACCTCATCCGCTCAAAAAGTTTTGTGCAGTTCAAAACTTTTTGAATGGGTGAAATAGCAGTAGACAGATGTTTGACGGATAGAGCGTATGAAAGACGTACGCAGTGAGTACACAACGAATGCATCGTATTTGCCAATGGATGGCAAGCTTTTTTGTCTGTTTTACATCCTCTTTGCATCTGTTGGTGCAGTGTGACATGGGCTTAATATACAAGTTTTTTTTCTATATCTCTTTCTATAATGTATCTGCTTTCTCTGTTCAGAGTATTCCAAAATAGATTATTTGTTGTAAATATTTTATCTGAAAATGTCTGATAACCTGGAATTGAACTATAGGCAGTTTATGAAAAATCAGTTCCTAAAATAAAGATAGAAATAAAAATTGTGATCAAAATACATTATTAAACATTGTGAAATTAAGAAGTGGTATTATTTATATACAGTAGTTTTTGCAAGAGGGGCAATTATATACAGAGGTTGTATTCAGCAGGTTCTGACCAGTTCTGCGAACTGGTAGTGGAAATTTTGAGTAGTTCGGAGAATTGGCAAATGCCACTTCTGACTGGCCTCCATCTATTCTCTGCTTCCCAAATCCCAGCTGATTAGTGGGGTCTTCTCTTGTTGCCCTGCACAGGAGCTAGAAGGCAGATTAGTAGGGTGGTAAAGGAATGGGGATTTTGCATTAACTTTTTCCTAGGAGTGGGGAGGAAATGGAGATTTTGCAGTATCCTTCCCCTGGAGTGGGGTGGGAATGGAGATTTTACCCTTCCCTTTGCCATGCCCACCAAGCCACACCCACCAAGCCATACCACGCCCATCAAGCCACACCCACAGAATCGGTAGTAAAAAAGTTTGTATCCCACCACTGTTCTTATATATTCAAACAAACAGACAAACAAAGATCAATCCTCAGAGGCCATGGAAGAGCCATGTTTTTCACCAGCTTCCAGAAGGCCATAAAACTGAGCCTATATGTGCTTCAGGCAAGCTGTTCTAGAGAAGGGGCCTGATACAGGGAATGTTCAGCATTATGCAAGGTCAGGACCTTCAGCCAATCTTCCCCAAATCTTGACAAAGAAACTATTGGGGAAAAGTAATCTCTAATAAATCCAAGTCCTGACCCATATATGGTTTTTACATGAGGCAGCCATCAGCACCTTGAAGTGTGCTCAGGAATGTAATGATAGATAATGTATTTTATGCAGCATAGGTGTAACATAACAATACCAAATATAACCTCTAAACATATACACCATTGTCTTTATGACTGTCTAATTTAAGTAAATTATAGTAATTTAATAAAGAAATGATAAGAGTTTGAACATTTTTAATAAATTATGTTCCAAATACAGTTGAAACTGGCACATTAGCTGAGAAAAAAAAAATCTCCTGATCATAGTTTCTACTTTTCTTTCAGTGGATAAAGAAGCACAATCATATCAAGAATCAAAGATGGCATAATTCAGGAACCAGTTAATCTCTGAAATAGCACCCAGCCAGTCTTGTTTGGATTGAGTTATGATTAGTTCAGACACAGAAAAGTCTGAAACAAGAACTTGCTTCAGGAGATCCAGTTCAATCTTAATTTGAGGAAAATCTCAACACTCAATTAATTGAGATTAATCCACCTGGTAATCACCAGGACCAATTGCCTCAATTTTCATAGCATGTAGGAATTGGAATTGGAAAAACCATCCAGACCCAAAGTGTATCATGTGCACTGGAGCACAGAGGAATAGGCTCACAACATATTGTACTTCAGCGGCATTCCCAACTTTGATCATCTTCACCAGCCTGAGTTCTATTCAGGAACCATTACTAATCTGGCTTTCTTCATTGGGAACAACCACTTTATTTGCCAAATCTCTGTCTATTACACCTTGAACTTGTGCCAGTGGAAACTGTGTTTTTCATCCTGGACTAGCTGATTGACTCTCTTACTCATGCAGGCAATTGGACTAGATGACTTCCAAGGTCCCTTCCAACTCTGTTATTCTGTGACTTATCAACAACACTATGAACACTGGACTATGTTTCTGCCTGCTGACTATGTTCCTGCCTGCTGCTAGGAGTTTGTTTATTAAGACTTTGCTTAAAGGTATTCTAAGGGTTTTGGGACTACTAAAGACTGTATGTTCATCTGCATATATATCCTTCCAGTCACTGAAATGACTATTCAACTGCAGCCTTCATACACATGTCTTCCATTAAATCCCCAATGGGCTAAGGGTAGAAATGAATAACTTGGTATATCATAACCATATTGATTATATTTTATTCTGAACTGATAGTTAGTCTCTCCCAGCAGTTTCATATAAATGTTGAGCAATTTTGATGAAAGAATAGAGGGAAGAACTGAAGTCTAAGACACTCCATAATGAAACCCCAGAGGACTGACTTCTCTCCTACCACAGTCATTCTCCAGAGTCACTTTTCAAACAAGTAGAACTAACCCCCAATTGTTTATTAAGCTGAGCACTGTATTCTTTTATTGTGAACAAGATTAATGAAAACATTGTCTTAATGACCTATTATTTCTATTTACTCTCGAGTTGAAATTCTTTGGAAACCAAAGCTTTCTATGGAAGGCTGAACATGTATAATTTATGAAGAAAATAATTTGTCATACAGTATTGTATCCAACTTTATGAATGGTATTGTTGATTGTATATTACATAATACTAAGTGTGCATTATTTTTAGAGGTTTGCTATTCTCTTCATTCCTTAAATTATACAGCTAAAATATTAATTATTAAACTTCTGTTGCTTAATTCTCTTTAGGCATGGAAGGGAATTAAATATTTGGAAACAAAATTGGTTCTTTAGGAATTGTTATCCTCTTGGCAACAATAAAACTCCAGCTGTTTTTCTCAGGTGTTTTGTCCAGGAAGTTAAAGCATATTGTTTGAATATAGTTTTATAATGTTGGAATCATTTGTGATCTCAGAAATTTAATTTAGTTATTAAAATTGGTAGTCATGGACAATGACTATAAATTTTGCATATGCTAAAAAAAAAAACCAGCATCCAATAAAAACTTATTCTTTGCTGCGCTAGATATACAAAGTAAAGCAATGACATCAAAAACTTCTGATTTCTTAACAAAAAGTAAATAACTGCTGACTGAGAATCTCTGAATAGCTTGTAGTTACAGAGCAGATTAGCTGTGCTCATCGAAAGTGGTGAATTTCAGAAACACATCTACTGCTGTCTTACTTTCAAAGTCTGAATTGATACAGGAAAATTACTATGACAGCTTGGTGGCACCAAGATTTTGTAGAGTTGTTTGCAAAAATGAATCCAGCAAATGTGTATTCATTCATACAATAAATGCCATTGCAAAAACCAATCGCAACCATAACAAACTTTGCTCAAGACCAGACATATCCATAATGCAAAGAATCCGCTACCCCACAGAACTCACAAAGCATCGAGACAATGGAGAGAAGGACCTGTAAATTGACTACCATGTTGGTTGTATCAAAAGTAAGTCACACAACCCACAACTCAGCATCCAACCCTACTTCATCCAACCCACCATCACTCAAAACTAGGTACGCATGCCTCTAACTACTAAAATTCCAACTACAACTGACTTAAATGCAAGCTACTCAATGCAAGAAGACTTATAAATAAAATACCTGAATTTCTCCTCTTACTAAATACAGCTAAATTGGACATCATATTTGTCTGTGAAACATGGCTCAACGCATCTCTCCCTGATTCCACAGTAAGAGACTATGATATTTACCAATCAGATAACGAAATCCATAGAGGAGGTGGTGTTGCTATCTTCTATAAAAAGTTCCTATATCTAAAAAAAACCTCCAAGTTACCCAGAGCTTGCTCTTCCTGAGACCATCGTTTGTGAACTGTCCTTAAATATCACATTTTGATTCTTATTATGTTACAGAGCCCCTGATTATGACATTGAACATGTAAATTCACTACTAGCATGGGCAACATCCTGCCCACATGCTTTTATCTTTCTTAGTGACTTCAATCATACCTCATATTAACTGGACCCTTAACAAATGTAAAATTGAACCCGTAGATGCAACCTTCTAATGCTGTAACAAATCTGGGACTGAAACAACTAGCAACCAACAACACTGGACTAAACAGCTGTCTCAATCTCATCTTCTGCAACAGTTTGAATTCAATTTATGGAATACAAATTAAAGAACCCCTTTCCAACAGTGACCACAACATGATTGACTTTTGTCTCAATATATGTCCACACAAAAATCATCATAACAGAAGGATCCCCAGTTATAACTTCAGAAAAAGCAACTATAATCTTATAAACAATGATCTCTCATCCCTTGATTGGCCATTTCTATTCACTGGATGCAATACTGTTGAAGACCATTACAATATATTTTTACTTGAAGTCAAAAGAGTCATCAAACTATAATGTACCATAACAACTCCCAAAATCAGAAAAAACTAATACCCATAACAATAAGAAAGCTTCAATTCAAAAAGAATCTCTTTGGCAGAAAACAAATCTGGTCATGTTGCCAACTTCAAAAGCCAATACAAAAATGCCACCAGATAAAGACTGAATGCACAATTATAACATAAAACAAGAGGAAAACCTTCTAAGTAGCAATTCCACCCATACTTTTTACAATTTTGTAAACAACAAATTAAAAGACTCAAGGTCCATCCCACCCCTGAAAGGACCTAATGTAATGAGGACACCATTAAAGCCAACCTCTTTAACACATTCTTTGGTTCAGTATTTGTAAATAGCAATAGATCATGCCCAGTGTTCCTAGTCAAACTACAGACAACTACAATGATCTAATACATATCAAATTTTACAGAAGACAATGTTGAAAAAGCACTACACTATCTAAAACCATCCCTATCTACTGGACTGGACAGAATATGTACCATTTCTTAAAAAGTTATCCACTGCCATAGTCAAACCTCTCAGCATAATCTTTGAAAAATCTTTCAAGACCAGCTCCTTGTCAAACCTATGGTCACTGGCCATGGTCATCCCCATCTTCAAAAAGGGAGAGCCCAGCCTAGTTGAAAATTAGAGACCAATCCTTTTATGCTACATCACCTGTAAAGTCATGGAATCAATTGTTAACCAATCCATTATCCTCCACCAAGAGACAAACTCTCAAATAAACAATTTGTTTCAGAAAAAAACTATCCTGTAATCTGCAACTCTTACACTGTAAGCCCATGTCACACTGCCAATGGATTCAAAGGACACAGCGGATGAGAAAAATGTTCCATCCGTTGTTATCCGCTCTCAAACGGGCAACAATTTGCATAACCGGAGCGGATAACACAGACGCGGGGAGGATGCAGGACGGATGCAAAGCGGATGCGGAACGGAAGCCCAGCGGATGGAAGCGGATGGGAGCAGATGGCACATCCGCAGGGCTTCCGGGGGGCCTCAGCAAAAGCGGACGCGCGAACGGATGAAGCGGATGCAGAGTGGATGCACAATGGTGAAGCGGATGCACAGCAGATGCACAGCGATGAACAGCGGAAGCCTAATGGATGCCTGGCATTAATTGCGCATGCGGGGAAGATGCATTGCGTCAGCCCGCGGATATAACGGAAGCAGCTCGGAAGCAGGTCGCCATTCAGAGGAAAGACCTGCTGCCAGATGGATTGGCTGCCTTGCCTGCCCTGCCTGCATGTCTTGCCTGCAAGCCTTGCTGCCAGCCTCCCTGCCAGCCTTGCTGCCAGCCTCCCTGCTGCCAGCCTTGCTGCGAGCCTGCCTGCAAGCCTTGCTGCCTGCCTGCCTGCCAGCCTTCCTGCCAGCCTTGGTGCCTGCCTCCCTGCCAGCCTTGCTGCCAGCCTTGGTTCCTGCCAGCCTCCCTGCCAGCCAGCAACCCCACAACCATGCGGAAGCACAGCAACCCTCAGCCATCTGCTGCCAGCCCTCGCAAGAGGGACAGGGGCTACCATCCCACCCCTGGCCCTCACTCTGGTTCTGGCTCTCACTCTGGTTTAAGCCTTTGCATGCTTGTGGGATGGGTTAAGATTAGCAGTGGGATGGGCAGGGATACCTTTGGGATGGGTATTAACTGTGGGATAGATAAACCTCCAGTGCAAGCATAGTGGGACTGTATGGTCCACCCTCCTAGGTGCCACACCAATGGCCCTTCATTATCAATACTAATGTAAGCATTTGATCCACACATGTCAGCATAAACACAACTCTTTATTAAACGACCTGTTCATTGTAGGCCAACCAAACATACATGGCCCAATCTCATCCGTGTGATGAGACAGGCTGAAGGAAGCATCCATTAAGCATTTTACCATCCTGTCTTGCCACTCCTCTGCTCCAGCTGGGGAGTTGCACCAGTGTTTCAGGAGGTTGCGCTGCTTCTTCGCCTCACGTGAGGTTCTGTGGGGGCCCTGCACATCCTCAGTGTTGATCAGGTTTTGCCCTTTCCTCCATTCACTGGGCTCCATGTCCCCATTGCCTTGTTGACAGTCCACAAGCCTGTTTCTGCAAGACTGGGTAGCATGTGCGCATGAGATTGTGCAGGATGCAGCACAGCTTCTATGATCCTCCTCACGGTCTCTGGGTAATGCTGCATGGTGGTGAGAAGTACCTGGAACCTGTTGGCCAGGATGCAAAAGGCGTTCTCCACCAACCGTCTTGCCCTGAACAGCCTGTAGTTGAAGATCCTCTCTTCACGGGTGAGGTATTTGGAGGTGTAGGGCTTCATGAAGTAGGTTGTGAGGGAGAAGGCATCATCCCCACGATGAAATAGGGCACATCTTGCTTGTCATTGGGCAGGAGGTCTGGATGTGGGAAGCCCACCATGAAGTTGCTTTCCAGCCCCTCCTTGAGGTGACTGGTGTTGTATACCTGGGCATCTGAAGATGAGCCGTTGCCTGAAGCATCGATGTACATGAACTTGTAATCAGCATCGACCATGGCGAAGAGGATGATGCTGAAGAAGCCCTTGTAGTTGTGTAATTGGACCCTGACTTGGCTGGCGCTTTGCAGGCCACGTGCTTGTTCTCTATGGCTCCAATGGTATGTGGCAAGTTCCACCTCTGATACCACTGCTCTGCAACTTTCTTCCAGCCTTCTTCAGTGGAGGGGCACTGGAGGAGCTCCTCCTTGTGTTCTTCGATGAGGCCTGCCCCACTTTCTCTGACCACAATGCTGATGGTGTTGGATGGCACCCTCCAGCCGCACTGCATGCTCCTGTAGGAGGTACCTGAGGCCAGGTGGCGCAGAGTGAGTGTCACCTTGAGCCCAGGTTCCAGGCTGGGCCAGAAGTTGATGTTTGCCTTGGTCAACCTGGGTGTCAGCCGCTGCACAAGTTCGTCAAACATGGCTGGAGGCATCCTCATGAAGTCTGGAATGCCCGAGTGTCTTCGCTCCTGAGCTCCACCATCAGCTTGTTGTACAGTCCATCCTCTGCTCTTCTGGTGAACCAACTTTGGACCCAGACTTTTTTTGGGTGCCTCCTTTTCTTCCCGTAGTAGAGTTCACAGAGCCTGTAGATGGTTTCGCACTGTTGCAGAAGTTATGGTGGCTGCCGAAAGGACTTTGTCACAATCCACGGTGACATGACTGGATGCTGTGGAAGAGGAAGAGTCAGATGAAGGCTGCAGAGGTCTGCACAGCTTGGCTGCTGTTCTGAAGTGAGATGCAGGCGAGTTGCTCCCCTTTTATTAGGCAGTATAGGTGTCCTTTGCATCCTCTAGGCATCCTCTAGGCATCCTCTAGGCATCCTGTAGACATCCTTAATATCCGAGATAGGTCCCTCGGTGAACATTTTTTCCATTTTAAATGCTTTGTTTCCCTGGTGCATCCATTCTGCATCCATTCCACGTCCATTCAGCTTCCTCCCTGCGTCCGAGTGGATGCGAGTTGCGCGGATGCACAGCGGATGCCTAGCAGATATAGCGGATGCAGAATGGACGAACTAGATACATTTTCCACACAAAAGTTTTGGGCATCCTCTAGTTATCCTGTAGGCATCCTGTAGACATCCTTAATATCCGAGATAGGTCCCCTCTGCAAATGTTTTTCCATTTTAAACGCTTTGTTTCCGCTTGGCATCCATTCTGCATCTGTTTTGCATCTGTTCTGCATCCGTTCTGCATCCGTTCTGCATCCATTCTTCTTCCTCCCTGCGTCCGGGCAGATGGAGTTGCACAGATGCGCAGCGCATGCCTAGCGGATATAGCGGATACGTAACGGATGCGTAGCGGATGCAGAATGGACGAACTGGATACATTTTCCATGCAAAAGTTTTAGGCAGCCCAAAACTTTTGGAGCGGATAAAACGTCAATAGACGGATGCTGGACGGATAGAGAGGAAGCCAAATGGAGGCAGTGAGTACATCGCATTTCGAACGGATGGCAAGCTTTTTTGTCCGTTTTACATCCTCTTTGCATCCGTTGGTTCAGTGTGACATGGGCTTAAAAACATGGGCTTAAAAACATGGGCATCATGCCTTTGATTCAGTGGTATATGACAAACTACTCCTAAAACTAAAAACTTATGGTATCTCTGGACACCTGCAGAACTGGATGGAAGCATTTCTGTCAAACAGACAACAAATGGTCAGAATTGGGAGTGTCCTATTATATTCTGTACCTGTCAACAGTGGTGTCCCCCAAGGCAGTGTTCAAGGACCAACTCTCTTCATACTCTACTTAAATGACCTCTGTGATCATATTAAGAGCAACTGCGTTTTCTTCGTTGATGATGTAAAGCTATTCAACACCACCGACAATACTGCTACCCTTCAAACAGGGGTGGGATACTGCTGGTTCTACGTGGTTCTATAGAATCCCTTGTTAACTTTCTAAGCAGTTCGGACAAGTGCTTAGAAGCAATCTCCGTTTGTTTTTTTTCCACCCTTATTACATTCTTGGCAGTCAGCCTAGACTTCCTGTCTCTGGGGCTTCTGAGGCTTTCTTAAAGGGTTATTTTAAGATTTTTACATGCTATTGGGAGGAAATACTTCCCAATCATTACTTTGAAGAAATAGTTGAATAATGAAGCAAAACTTTTAATTACAGGGAACCAAGATAAATGACATTCAGCAAGACTTCTTAGCTAGCTAGAAAGATTAATATTTAAAAATGAGTTTACATACTCTTTCTGAGTTTTGTTCTAAAACTAGGTTTTGGTGAAGGTTAATTTTGTGCTTGATGAAGTTTAATCCTGTGTTTATTGATGGAATAATTTTCCCTATTCAGCTTCAAAAAGCAACAGTTACTGTTGTTATTTAATTATTTGAATTGGGATTATCCCCACATGGTTTATTTTTCTATTTGGGGAGGGGGTCTTCCTTCCCTTCTCTGGTACTGTCCTTTTGGGGTATACTTCTAAGAGGCAGGATGCAAGGTTGGTACTGATTTTTTTCCTGCCTTTCTGAGGGGTATGTGAACTTTCCTTAAATCTTGGTTATTTCCTTAGGATATCTTGTGAAGTGAATGAGACCAGCTGGTATTTTTAAGTGTTCAAATGGATCTCAGGATTGCTTCTCCTGGGTGTGCTCTTTCTGGAGAGCTTAAATGACGTCTCTGCTAAAGGGTTTCACTTTATTAGCAAGAGTTGGTTACTTGATAGTTATCACTTCATTTTAAATATTTTCATTCCTCAAGGTACTCTGGCACCCTGCCTAATTTGTAACTCCAGCTTGCAGGTATTTTTAATCTAATGATTGGTATTTAGGGCAGCTTTGGCCACCTGCTAATGCCCACCCCAATCACATGACAATCTAGCCACTCCCAGTCAGCAAGCCACTCCCACTCCAGTCACATGACCACCAAGCCACACCCACAAATTAGGCCATGCCCACAGAACCAGTTGTTAAGAAATTTGAATCCTACACCTCCCTTCAAAAAGACCTGGACTATGTATCAGAATGATCAAACAAATGGCAGCTTCAAATCTCAACAAATAAATGCCCTGTCTTACATATTGGCAGAAAAAAAATCAGAAAATAAAATACAAGCTGAATAGTCGAGACCTTGTTGATGATCCATATTCTGCCAAGGACCTTGCAGTCCTCATCTCTAATGACCTTAGTGTTAGAGCCCACTGTAACTACATAGCCAAAAAGGCATTAAGAGTTGTCAATCTAATCCTACACAGCTTTTTCTCTGGTAATATCACACTACTAACTAGAGCATACAAAACACTTGCTAAACCAATACTTGAATACAGCTCATTACGTATTTGATATTAATACAGTTGAGAAAGTCCAGAAATATTTCACAAGAAAAGTTCTCCACTCCCCTACTCATTGCAAAATACCTTATGCCACCAGACTTGAAATTCTAAACCGAGAAAACCTAGAACTACGCCGCCTTCAGTCCAATCTTAGTACATAAATTAGATATTGCAATGTCCTATCTGTGAATGAGTACTTCAGCTTTAACCATAACAGTACAAGATACAAACTCAAGGTAAACTATTCCAAACTTGATTGCAGGAAATACGACTTCAGCAACAGAATGGTCAATGTCTGGAATATTCTACCTGATTCTGTGTTTTCTTCCCCAAATCCCAAAAACATTAACCTTAGACTGTCTGCTATTGACATCACCCCTTTCCTAAGAAGTCTGTAGGGGGTGTGCATAAGCGCACCAATGTGCCTACTGTCCCTGTCCTATTGTTTTGTTTTGTTTTCTTATATGTATCCATTTCATGTATTCATAACTATGTTTATACTTATACCTGTTATCTTGTAATCTCTTGACAAAATAAACAAACAAATGAATAAATAAATAAATTAAAATGAATAATGTATCTACCCAACAATATCATTCAGAGGAGATCATCCAGTGTTGTCATGGACTTGAAATAGGGGGAAAAAATTATAAAAAATTCAAGCATGTTCATGTTCATCCTATATGATGGAGCTGGTAAATGGATTAGGTTTTGGGGAACTGCCAAATGGGAACGTTTGCAGTAATTGTAGCTGAGGGTTTTAAATTATTTCAATTCTTTCTTTCATTTTATACATCACTAAAAATTGCTGTATGATGGCTTCCATATAAATAGAATATATACATAGATATATAAGCTCATACTATGGAAATGTATTACTTCAGAATCCAATATTCATATTTAGAATTGCTAAATAAATTTATTTTAGAAAGACTTATGTCATAATCAAATGAATTTTTTTTTTGTAGATAAGATTTAAAGTAAAACAACTAATCAGTGAATAGCATAATAATTGAACTGAACTTTGCAAAAGATCTCTGTATAGAATTATATCATTTGTAACTTAAAGTAAAGTAAACTTAAAGTAAAAAAAAAAAACTTAAGAAAGCTCTGTATGGCCAAATATGTTATAATGAAATATAGCTTGGGGAATAGGTTCTTTTTAGAATTTTAGAGCCTATGATTATCCATTTAAACTAAGGGTTGCCAACATTTTGGAACTCAGGAACCACCAAACTCATAATTTTAAATCCCATGGACCAGGGACCCTGGGAAAATTCCAGAAAAAAGTCTGCAGGAAAATTCCCCACCCTGTTTTCCTATTGATTGATCATTCTTTATTTGGGATCGCAGGACACCATCTCCAGCTCCATTCTTGGGAGAGAGAGAAAGGGGGGGGAGAGGGAGAAGGAGAGAGAGAGACTTTTGGCTTCATGCAAGGAAAGCAGCAGAAGCAGCAGAAGTCTTTCTTTCGCTCCCCCAAACTCTGCCAGAAATGAGTCTTTGCCAGTGAGCCTCTTGAAGCATGATGCCTTGCAGGGTCCCAAAGACTCATTTCTGGCAGAGTTTGAAGGAAAGAAAGACTTTTGCTGCTTTCCTTGTGTTCAGCCAAAAGCAAAAGAAGAAAGAAGTGGAAAGAAGCAGCCCGGTGGCCAGGCGTGGCAAGAAGGGTGAGTGGAGCAAGTTCCCCCTTCTGCCCTTTCCCCCCCTAACCCTCACTACCTCATGTTGTCTGCAATGCAAGCGATGCAGCTTTGCTTTCCCATGGGCCATGTGGATGGCACAACCTTCTGTTCCCACACAGCCTGGATTAATTGCTTGGGTAGTGCTTTATTGGTGACAATTCTCTGTGGACCACTAAAACTTTCTCATGGATCACCAGTGGTCCACAGCCACTAGTTGGATACCACTGATTTAAATTAAATAGCAGGAGAATGGCAATCTCTTTATATAACAAATTCAGTTTGTCTAATCCATCACTTTGGATAATGATCATGTATATTACCATAGAGTTGTAATGATGAGGCAGTCGAGTTTTTTCATCATGAACAACTGAATCATGATGATCTTTATTGGAGTATAGTCATGCATTTATACACATTTTTAGTTATCCTCCATCATTGGTTAACTTTGGTTACTGCTTAGCTTTCATTACTGTGCAGCACAGTAATCCAAACAATTAATTATCTCTAGTTAAAGTCTAACATATGTTTACTTCCCCTCTCTAATCCTCCTTTCGATTAGTGATTTTGTTTGCCTGAGTTGTATTTGCTTAGAAACATTCTTTATCTGAGGTTTGCCATCCAAGATTGGAACATTCCTGCAATTACAACTCTA
>BHFT01046926.1:0-12740 GCA_004320025.1 Laticauda laticaudata
CAGAGAGACCTACGTCATGGCTAGGTGCAGCTTCCTGGAGGTGAGAATCTGTCACCGAGGAGGCAGCAGCAGCCCTCTCACGACCCTCTCTCTCGGCAGCCTGCTGAGAGCCAGTCCTCTTCCGCGCTGAGAGTCAGCTCCTTCTCCAGGCAGTTTCTATGGAGCGTGCCACGGTGGAGAACCGCGGACAGGTGTTTTAACCATGGTGGAGCACATGGAGGACTCCCTGGTGCAGTGGGAGAAAGGAGACGGCACTTTCACCACAGCCTACCCGCATCCACCCCCAGCTCCACCTCCACAGAAAGGCAGAGAGCAGACAGGAGGGGCAGAGCCACACTGTCCTGCTTGGAGATCAGGGACCACCATCCGGAGCAGCATAGATCTCTCTCTCAGCTGGTCCACACCGACTCCTCATCCTCCAACCGCAAGCCCTTCTCACCTATGTCAACCAGACCTCACGGACATGCGGAACCCAGTACCAGGTGGTGAAGGACAGGATCACCGAGCTGCTTCACAACCCTCCAGACCCAGAGGAACGCTGCTCCCACCCAGTCCAGGTCTGCTCCTCCACCCCCAGGTGATGTCCCTCCCATTCCAAGGCTTTCCACAGGCCCTCACCTACCCGGGCTACGGCTACCAGGGAGGTCCAGCAGACAGGCAGCAGCCCTTCCCAGTCCAGGCACAGAGTCATCAGATGACACTGTTTGCCACGTTTCCACTGATGCCACCAATGCCACCCACGCCAATGATGCCACCGATGCCACGATGCCACCCACGCCACAGATGGCCACCAATGCCAGTCCTCACCCAGCTGCAGACCAGACAGCCCACTACGCTGCTCCTTCCTCCACCCCACAGCCAAGCCCGGCCTCAGTACATCTGTCCTCAGTACTGGGGCTGACACCACAATGGCATGGAGGAAGGAGCTCTCAACATCACGGGGCTGAGCCAGCTGTCCGAGAGCTTCCTCAACACACCATCACCTGTTGTCTCTCGGGGCCAGGCACCCCTATGACGCCGCAGACCAGCACTCCAGCAGCATCCACCTCCACAGCACCTAGACCCTTCACCCTGAGACTGGGCACACCTCCGACTGTGACCAAGAGGAGACTGGGTGGCTACCTGTAGTCTTTATTTGGACACTTCACTTGAGTCCATTTTTCTTTTACAGCTTGTGATTAATAAAAGTTTATCTTTGCTTCACCACACTTGCTTCATTTATTTATGTCAATAAAGTCTTGGTGGAAACTTTTAGAAATGGTTTAAGCCTTTACATGCTTGTGGGATGGGTTAAGATAGCAGTGGGATGGGCAGGGATACTGTGGGATGGGTAATAGCTGTGGGATGGGCAGGGATACCTGTGGGATGGGCCAGGGATACCTGTGGGATGGGCAGGGATACCTGTGGATGGGCAGGGATACCTGTGGGATGGGTAATAGCTGTGGGATGGGCAGGATACCTTTGGGATGGGTTAAGATACCTGTGGGATTGGGTTAAGATAGCTGTGGGATATATAAACCTCCAGTCGCAAGTATAGTGGGAGTGTATGGTCCACCCTCCCAGGTGCCACACCTTTGGCCCTTCATTATCAATAAACAATGTTAAGCATTGATCCACACATTTGAACATAAACACAACTCTTATTAAATGCCCTGTTCATTGTAGCCCACCCAACATACATGGCCCAATTCATCAGTGTGATGAGACAGGCTGAAAGGAAGCATCCATTAAGCATCTACCATCCTGTCTTGCCACTCCACTGCTCCAGCTGGGGAAGTTGCACCAGTGCTTCAGGAGGTTGCGCTGCTTCTTCCCTTCATGTGAGGCTCTGTTGGGGCCTTGCACATCCTCAGTGTCTATCAGTTTCACCCTTGCCTCCATTCCCCAGGCTCCATGTCCCCATTGCTCTTGTTGGAGGTCCACGAGCCTGTTCTGCAACACTGGGTAGCGGGTGCGCATGAGATTGTGCAGGATGCAACAAGCTTCCATGATCCTCCTCACGTCTCTGGACAATGCTGCATGGTGGTGAGAAGTACCTTGAACCTGTTGCCAGGATGCCAAAGGTGTTCTCCACACCCGCCTTGCCCTGGACAGCCTGTAGTTGGAGATCTCTCTTCACAGGTGAGGAGTCTGGAAGTGTCGGGCTTCATGAGGTAGGTTGTGAGGGAGAAGGCGTCATCCCCCACGATGAAGTAGGGCACATCTTGCGTGTCGTTTGGGCAGGGGGTCTGGATCTGGGAAGCCCATGATGAGTTTGCGTTCCAGCCCCTCCTTGAGGTCACTGTTATGTATATCTGGGCATCTGAACATGACCCGTTGCCTGAAGCCATTGATGTACATGAACTTGTATTCAGCATCGACCATGGCGAAGAGGAACGATGCTGAAGAAGCCCTTATAGTTGAAATAAGTGGACCCCGACTTGGGTGGTGCTTTGCAGGCCACGTGCTTCCCATCTATGGCTCCAACGGTGTGAGGGAAGTTCCACTTCTGATACCACTGCTCTGGCAACTTTCTTCCAGCCTTCTTCAGTGGAGGGCACTGGAGGAGCTCCTCCAGGTATTCTTCGATGATGGCCTGCACCACTTCTCTGACCACAATGCTGATGGTGTTGTGTGGCACCCTCCAGCCGTACTGCATGCTCCTGTAGGTGGTTCCTGAGGCCAGGTGGCGCAGAGTGAGTGCCACCTTGAGCCCAGGTTCCAGGCTGGGCCGAAAGTTGGTGCTCTGCTTGGTCAACCTGGGTGTCAGCCCCTGCACAACTTCGTCAAACGATGGCTGGGTGCATCCTCATGAAGTTCTGGAATGCACGAGTGTCTTCGTTCCTGAGCTCCACCATCAGCTTGTTGTACAGTCCGTACTCTGCTCTTCTCCCGATCCATCTTCGGACCCAGACGCTTCTTGGCTGCCTCTTTTTCTTCCCGTAGTAGAGTTCACAGAGCCTGTAGATGGCTTCGCACTGTTGCAGAAGGATGGTGGCTACCAAAGGAGTTTGTTACGATCCATGGTGGAGATGACTGGATGCTGTGGAAGAGGAAAGAGGCAGATGAAGGCTGGCAGAGGTCTGCCCACAGCTGGTCTGCTGGTCTGAAAGTGAGATCCAGGTGAGTTGCTCCCCCTTTTTATAGGCAATATAGGTTTCCCCCTATGTGTCCCTTTGCATCCTCTAGGCATCCTCTAGTACATCCTTAATATCCGAGATAGGTCCCTCTGCGAACATTTTTTCCGTTTAAATGCTTTGTTTGCGTGCTGCATCCGCTTTCATCCTTTCTCCGTCCGTGCTACTAATGCTGCACGTCCGTTCCGCATCTGTTCCGTTCCTCCCTGCATCCGTTTACCGCTGGACGGATTGAGTTGCGTGGATGTGGAACGGATGCCTACGCGATATAGCGGATGTGTAATGGATGCAGAACGGATGTCCCCCGTATGCCTAGCGATGCAGAACGGACACATTGGGATACATTTTCCGCTCAAAAAGTTTTGAGCAGCTCAAAACCCTCTGAGCAGATGAAACGTCAATAGACAGATGCTGGATGGATAGAGAGAAAGCAAAACGGATGCAGTGAGTTCAGAACAGAAGCATCGCGTTAACGGCAAGTGTTTTTCTCCGTTTTACATCCTCTTTCCATCCATTGGTGCAGTGTGACAGGGGCTTAAGCATATCATATCTAGGCTGTAAAAACAGGTATATCTAGAATATCATTGAATAGTCACCAAGAAATTAAAAAAAATATTATAACTCTTTGCTACAATCCGGAGATAGTTACATATACCTTAGATATGGTAGATTTATAGTACCATGTCCTCAGTACTGCATTATTTTATGGAGGTTTGCATTATCATTTGCAATGTGAGGGAATGATTCAATTACTTGATTACGTTTAACAAATCTTGGGATGCAAAGGAAAAAACAGGACTTTTCTAAAGGAATTCAAGAGATAAATGGGCAATATGACAAAGAGCCTCACCTGTTCTAACTACTTTAGGTGTTAGCTGATGTTAAGAATGACTTTTGTAGGATTTCAGAATTATATTATGTTATCCTACTAGAAACAAAGATCCTTCCAAAAATCCAAGGGATTCTTTCTTTACAGTTTCACAGAGCTTTCATTTGTCATTTGTGTCAAAATAGAATAAATATGCACATAATTCTGTAGTAGTATTAGATTTTGAAACAAATTCAAGCTCCTATACAATGATGATTTTTTGCTAGTATATTAAATATATATGCGTATTACTTATCCCAGCAACCACTCTTGAGAAAGATGGCATATAAACTGGATTAAAGTCAAAAGGTACACACCCTTCCAATTGTCATATATGCATGCTACTCTCCTACAACACCATGCCAAAAAAAAAAAAAATCAGCGAGGAACTTCCCTAATATAGTTTTTTTTTAAAGTTGGGGTCCACGGAGCCCCAAGTTGTTGAATGGGTTCTAGAAGAGACAAAAGGAAAAACAAAATGAAAAAAGGAGGTCCTCTCTATGAGCAACTGACTAAATCATTCACAGACAGCATATAACTACACAAGTAAGCCCCAATGAGCTTTAAGAATATTAATAAAAGAACTGCAGCCTACATGTGCTTCAAACCTCTGGAGTAAGACTTTCTCCTGTGTAAATATACATGAGAATTGAATTTGCAAGGGCAGGAGATAGATGGATACTTAAAGAGATTCAGCCAGGCATTCATAGTAGAAAAGAATCATGCCAAGAACACATCTCCCAAAGATATTTTCAAAAATATGCATATTATTTTATGTGTTTTTAAAATCAGGCTTACTAAATAATTGTGTAATGTCATAGCTATTTTCCAGACATGGATCATTGGTTACAAGTGGGTGCAACTGCAAATGATACAGAAAGCAGTGAAAATAAAGTGAAACAAATGCCAAGACTATTGGGGCTACTTACAGCAACAGCTTTTGTAAATTAAAATAAAATGGACTGATTTCCCATTGCAAACATTGTCCTATGTGGTATGTATGAATTTCTTCACAGAGCTTTTTTTTAATCCATAAATTGCCAGGACAAATATGTTAATATGTGATATCACTGGCAGCAACATCATTTTGACAGAAAGCCTTCAACAGCAAAAACCAAGTATTTGTTGTGAAGTCATGTCTGATCCATTGCAGCCCTATGGACAATGTTCCTCCAGGCCTTCCTGTCCTCTACAATCTTCTGGAGTTCATTTAAGCTCATGCCTACTGCTTCAGTGACTCCATCCAGCCATCTCATTCTCTGTCGTCTCCTTCTATTGCCCTCAATCTTTCCCAAGTATAGAGCTAGCTTAAATATAGAAGATGATCTCCATTGACAAATAATGGACATTCCTCCAAGTACTTAATTTTTTTCTAATTAAAATCAATTACAAAAGTTTTGTACAATTCAACTTTTATTTTTGCACATATGAAAATGTTAACTTTGCATTTAAAATAAGCAATTTATTTTTTATTTTATTGCCAATTTTCTATGTCAGTAGTTTTCCACAGCATGAAAAAAACTCCATGCTCTACTTAACATTACTTCCTTTTCAGGAACCTTTTGGTTATAAGGGTGACGTGATTTAAGCATAAACTAATATAATTCAATTTATCTCTGGCTACTTGCTCCATATCCTGCCTTCTCTAGATGGTGCTGTATCAATCTGTTTAAAAAAGAATTACACAATTTTCTGTTCCTTCAGTTTGGAGTCTATCTTTTAAGAATTTATTCTGGGCTTACTCTCTTTTTGTTCATTTTTGTTTTAAGGTGGCAAGATATCCGTATCATTGCTGGTTTTAGAATTTTTTTCTTACAAGATATTTTTGAAACATATTTCAGTTTCTTCTGAATGAAAAGTAAACATACCTGGAACAAATAAACACCATCTAAAAATTACCCTTCAGACAAAGCAGAATGCAATTTAGATCAAATCAGAAATAACATTATGTTAAATATGCATGATGCTTTATTTACATGTGTTTACGTTATATGCAAGTGGAGTCTGATGTCAGATTCCACTCATTAGTCCAGCCACTGGTGGGAAGATTGAGTCCCTGTCAGTGGCTGAAGTATTGGACAGCACCGGCTATAAAAAGCCAGCGCCTGCTACATTGCTTTGCTTTTTGATCCTAGCTTTAAAATAAAGAGTTTCTGCACAATCCTGAGGCCTGTTCCTTCCTTATCTGCACCCACATAACACATTAGGCATCACAGTTGTCAAGGAAATATTTTTTCTTGAAGTTGGCTCTTCACATACATGCATGTGGATAGATGTGTATGCACACATGTGCTTGAAGAGAGAAACAAAGCAGCAATAGACAAAAGGAGGGGGGTGAATAAACACCCTGTTGGATTTAAATTATGAATCAATTTCATTAGAAAGGCTACAAGTGTTCCACATCTTGTTATCCTCCCTAAAAATAAACAGCTCCCAGTATTCCCAAAATTGCAGAAGTCCCCAATGACCAGCTTATCTGTGAGCACAATATAAGCTTTAGATAACATTACAGAAAATTGAATACTCACAGCAAGTGTTCTCTAATTAAACACATTTGCAGATAGCACATATCTCTTTTACTTGCCTTTGGCTAACCATATGACTTTAACCTTGAGTTAAAAGCAGATCAATATGTCTCTAAGCAAAATATCAAAAAGCATCAAACTATATTCAAATATCCATGTTTATGTAAAGGCCTTGTCACACTGCCCAACGGATGCAAAACGGACACAACGGACGAGCAAAATGTTCCATCCGTTGTTATCGCATATCAATAATCTAGGCTGTAAAAACAGGTATATCTAGAATATCATTGAATAGTCCAGAAATTAAAAAAAATATTATAACTTCTTTGCTACAATCCGGAGATAGTTAACATATACCTTACGATTATGGTAGATTTATAGTACCATGTCCTCAGTACTGCATTATTTTATGGAGGTTTTGCATTATCATTTTTGCAATGTGAGGAATCGATGTCAATTTACTTGATATTACGTTAACAAATCTTGGGATGCAAAGGAAAAAACAGGACTTTTCTAAAGGAATTCAAGAGATAAATGGGGCAATATGACAAAGAGCCTCACCGGGTTCTAACTACTTTAGGTGTTTGCTGATGTTAAGAATGACTTTTGATAGGATTTCAGAATATTATTATGTTATCCTAACTAGAAACAAAAAGATCCTTCCAAAATCCCAAGGGATTCCTTTCTTTACAGTTTTCACAGAGCTTCATTTGTCATTTGTGTCAAAATAGAAATAAATATGCCACATAATTCTGTAGTAGTATTAGATTTTGAAACAAATTCAAGCTCCTATACAATGATGATTTTTTGCTAGTATACTTAAATATAATATGCGTATTACTTATCGCCAGCAACAAATGGATGCTGGACGGATAGAGAGGAAGCAAAACGGAGGCAGTGAGTACATTGCATTAACCAATGGATGGCAACCTTTTTTGTCCATTTTACATCCTCTTTGCATCCGTTGGTGCAGTGTGACAGGGGCTTAACTAAGGAAATGGAAGAAACCCACAATGACTATAGAAAACAGACAGTGCTCACCAGGCAATACAATCACTGAGTAACTTTTATCCTGGTTCTTCACAGAAGCCTCTGAGAGAATCTTCTAAGTTTCCTAGGTAACATTATATTGGCAAAACACATAGTTAAGATGACTATCGTTACATCAGTGTCAATCTGTTTTATTTCCATTACCTTATCTAAGTAATGGTGACTGTGTTTGAAAATAATGCTTCCAGTTTTCTTCCTCATGAAATGTCTGAACAATTACATAATATTCTAGGTACCAATATATAGTATACCAACTGCAATATAATGAAAATTAAAAATTAAAATGGATAATTCTTTTCATGTTAATTCTTATGGCCAGCTGCATTTTTTTTCATTTTTTAAATGTTAAAGCCCATTTTCCCTGTTATTAGTTTGCTATGTTGTTCCTGTGTACTAGATCATATTTAATTGCCTTGTTATATTTTAATTCAGGAAATCTATCTTGTAAAAGTAGTTTATAAATGGAAAGTTATAAATGGAAATAGATGGAAAAGTAGTTTATAAATAATAAATGCCATTAAATATAGTTCATCCTGTTTCTCCCTAGATTCTTATATCTGAACACCATTAGAAATATCTTGGAATGTCCTGGGTAATCATCCCTTCAATGTCTTCAGTTGAGCTCAGGCAAAATTTTGACATGTTTATGTTAGGTCTTACATGACAATACTGACATCTTATCAAATTTTGTAGTCAACTCAAAGTTATTGGGTAATAGAATTTGAAATATTTTATGTGTTTTAGCTGCTCTTTAGTGGGGTTGCAATAAAAAGAGAAAGACAAATCAGACATAACTCTTAGTTCAGAAGGCAGTACTTAATGGCTTCCAATTAATGGGTAATGGCTTTAATTGGTTCTTCCACTTACAGTGTTTTATCCCAGATACAACAGAGCATTGCAACATTCATTCAGTAGGATTTCTGAGTAACTCCTGATGATTTGTACTCCCTCTCATTTTTCTGTTGCTTCTATTTCTTCTGAACAAGTATTGTTGTAACTGTAGTATTCAAATCATGCAACTCATCCTCTCAGTTGTCCAATATATCTGTAAGGACTTGCCTCTCCTTCTAACTAAAGAAAGTAAAAACTCTTGAAACTGAGAATTTCAAAAGGAACCTTTTTTGAGCAGAAATGAAAGCAGGAGAAAAGCAAAGCAGACTCTAAATCCCCTTAGGCAATACAGTTACAAATAAGGCATTAGAAACCCCTTCCTCCAGTTCGATGTGGATTCACAGGTGTGAAGATATTATTGCAACAGCTGTCCTGAGAACCAAAACCAAAATAGCACAGCTGAACGCTGCCTCAGTGAAATGCTCTCTAATGGTTTATTTTTTATTGTTCTCTGCGATTCACTATGGATTTCATACTCATGAGACCAACTGCTAAGAATTAAGAATGTTTCGTTAAGGACCAGCTTTCTATCTCCTTCCTCTCTCTCTCTCTCTCTCTCTCTCTCTCTCTCTCTCTCTCTCTCTCTNCTCTCTCTCTCTCTCTCTCTCTCTCTCTCTCTCTCACACACACACACACACACACACACACACACACACCTTTACAAACGTGGAAAATATTCTAACTCAGGTAGAGGGAACTCCCTGGAGTAATGGATTACAACAAACAAAAGGAGAAAGAAATGGCAGAGAAGGAGACGAGGTAAAAGAGCAGGAATTTCAAATAGACTAAGGAATAAGGGAGCAGAAAAACCTTCTTCCTTCAATCTTTCTGACTAATTTGCATTCACTTGCTAATAAGATGAATGAAATTACTCCTTTTAAGTTGATGCAATTCTGATTTTTACAACTCAGCAGCTCTCTGTTTCACTGAAACTGTCTAAATGAGAAAATTGATGACAACAGCATGAATATCCCAGGGTTTCAGATAGTAAGAGCAGACAGAATTGCAGAATCATCAGGTAAAAAAGAAGGGAGGAAGCTTATGTTTCTATATCAACAACAGCTGGTCTCGAGATATAACTATAATATATAAATTCTGTGATGACTATAATATATAAATTCTGTGATGAAAACTTAGAGTCTTTACTTATCAACTGTAAACCATTTTATTCTCCAGGCGAGTTCTCCTCATTTCTCCTGAAAACTGTATATGTATATATTCCCCCACAAGCGAATTCTAGTTGACTGGATCATGGAGGCCAAAGCCAAATACCCAGATTCCTTTCACATCATTTTAGGAGACTTTAACAAAGGCAACTTAGGGAAAGAACTTCTAAAATATTTTCAGCATGTCAATTGTCTCACCAGAGGCAAAAATACTTTAGACCATTGCTACACAACACTAAAATATGCTTATCAGTCTTTACCATGTAAAGCTGTGGGACACAGTGATCACTGCATGATTCACCATGTACCTGCTTATAGACAAAGACTTAAAACCACGAAACCAACAATTAAATCAGCGAAGACTTAGACTGAGGAGGCAAAGCTAAAACTACAGGCTTCCCCTGATTGCATTGATTGGAATGTTTTCAAACATACCTCTGCAGACTTTGATGAATTAATAAATAATGCAACAATATGTCAGTTTCTGTGAAGACCTATGTGTACCGACCAGGAACTTGCAAATATACAGTAACAATAAACCTTGGTTCACAGATAAACTTAAGCAGCTACATCACTCCAAAGAGAAAGCCTTCAGAAAAAAATGATAGAATGCTGCTAGTCTGAAAGGAAACTATAGCCACCTATCTCCACAACCCTCATCTCAGACACACCAAGAACAGCCAAGCCTCCTACAACTGACCCCATCTCAGACACACCAAGAACAGCCAAATCTCCCACAACTGATCCCAATCCATTGGGTTCACAACCCTGGTGAAAAGAAGTGCAAGGTTTATTTCACAGACAAATGCCAGGAAAAACACTGGGCCCAGACAAGATAATTCCCTCTTGCTTAAAAGTCTGTGTTGACCAATTGGCCCCATCTTCACCCGAATCTTCAATAAATTATTAGAGATGTGCTACATTCCTTCTTGCTTCAAATGCTCCACTATCATCCCAGTGCTGAAGAAGCTCTTCATCAAGGAACTGAATGACTACAGACCAATTGCTCTAACATCTGTAGTTATGAAAATATTTGAAGGGCTAGTTCTGTCTCAACTGAAAACTATCACAGATCCGATACTAGACCCCTTGCAATTTGCATGCTGAGCAAATAGATTAACAGATGATGCTGTTAATATGGCTCTGCACTACATCTTACAACATATTGAATCTCCAAAGACCTATGCAAAGATCCTCTTTGTAGACTTTAGTTCAGCATTCAACTCCATTATTCTAAACATTCTTCTAAATAAACTAAACCAGCTAAAAATACCTGAACACACTTGTAAGTGGATCATAAGCTTCCTAACAGACAGGAAACAGCAGATGAAGCTAGGCAGAACCATATCAGATACCCATACAATTAGCACAGGGGCCTCACAAGGCTTCTCCCTATACACCAATGACTGCATCTCAAACAATCCATCTGTTAAACTTCTGAAGTTTGCAGATGATACAAGAGTGATTGGTCTCATTTGAGACAATGATGAATCTGGATACAAATGGGTGCTTGAACAACTAGCCTCGTGGTGCGACCAGAACAATCTGGAACGGAACACACTCAAAACTGTAGAAATGGGGGTAGACTTTAGGAGAAACCATCCCATAATACCACCTCTTACAATACTAGACAACACAACATCAACAGTAGAGATCTTCAGATATCTAGGTTCTATCATATCTGAAGACCTAAAATAGACACCTAATATCAAAAAGTCATAAAAACACAACAAAGAATGTTCTTTCTGCACCAATTCAGAAAGCTCAAACTGCCCAAAGAGCTGCTGATACAGTTCTACAGAGGAATTATTGAGTCTCTCATCTGCACCATTATAACTGTCTGCTTTAGTTCTGCAACCCAACAAGACAAACACAGACTTCAGAGGATAATTAGGACTGCAGAAAAAAAAATTACTACCAATCTATCTTTCATTGAGGACCTGTATTCTGCAAGAGTCAAAAAGAGGCCTGTGAAAATATTTGCAGACCCTTCACATCCTGGACATAAACTGTCTCAACTCCTACCCTCAGAATGACGCTATAGAGCACTGCACACCAGAACAACTAGACAGAAGAACAGTTTTTTCCCGAATGCAATAACTCTGTTAAACAAATAATTCCCTGCTTGTATCCTTACAATTTATATTGACTGTTTCCTAGTATGATTTGGTTGCCTATTTGTACTCTATGACTATACTAAGTGTTGTACCTTATGATTATTGATGAATGTATCTTTTCTTTTTACATACACTGAGAGCATATGCACCAAGACAAATACCTTGTATGTCTAATCACACTTGGCCAGTAAAAAATTAATTCATAGTTCTACGAACAACTAGTGGGCTCGGAAGATCAAAGTAGCAAAGAAGATCTAGACTCAAACTCTCAAGAAGAACAAGACCAATCAAAAAATAATGAAGAAAAACAAGAAGTAAGAAAAACTAACCAGCAACAACAAGAAAGAGAAGACCTTAAATCAATGAACATAACCCAAAGGGAAATAAGAACAATCAGGAGACAAAGAACCAGATATAATTAGAACTATGGAAAAAGAGGTGAAACTCTTATCCCTTAACATAAATGGCTTAAACAACAAAATGCAGATATTATTTGTTTACAGGAAACACACAGTTTAAAAAAAGATGAAAAATATCTAGATTGCCCCAAATTAGGGACAGTGTTTACGGCTTCTGCAGATAATGAAAAAAAGAATGGAATAGCAGTTTATATCAAAGAAGAGATAAAGGCAAACTTAATATTTACAGATCTCAAAGGAAGTGTTCTGGCAGTAGAAATACAGATAAACTTAAAAAAAAATCCATTGGTGATAATTTATGCCCTTAATGACAATCAAAAATAATTCTATAAAGCTCTATAGGCTAAAATCATTGAACTGGAAAGGAAAAATATTTGTATTATAGGGGATTTTAGCGTTGCAGCAGATTATCAAAAAGATTATAATGGAAGGAATGTTGTAATGACAAGGTCGTCGAGGTGTTTGATCATGATCAACTGAATCATGATGAACTTTATTGGAGAACGGACATGGAACGGATGCAGAATGGATGGAGAAAGGATGAAAGCAGATGCAGCTCGCAAAGAAAGCATTTAAAATGGAAAAAAT
>BHFT01046930.1:0-13298 GCA_004320025.1 Laticauda laticaudata
GAGTAATAAGATATGAAGTTGAATACATAAGATGAATATGCATATGAAATTGTGTCTGTATGGAAATGTGACAACCCGGTATGATGCTGTACTCAAATAAGATGTTTTATTTGTTTTGTTAAAACTCAATACAACTTTATTAAAAAAAAAGATGGATTCAATCACAGCTAACATCCTGATGTTTTGACAGACCCAACACTTTGTCTTCCTCCTTTGATAAGTTTGTTGCCGTATTGTTCAAGTTTAGTCTGGTGGTCCCTCTCTGCTAAATGGAACTTATATTTTTGTTTGCAAATTATTTTTTAATTTGCAGAATACTATGTTCACAAACAGCCATAGCCTGAATGTTATTGGCACTTCTATAATTGAGGGAATGGTACAGTTCTAGTAGATTAAAAACTGCATTAATTAAACATTCGTCATGAATTTTAAAATAAGCATTCATAATTAAGACAGCGATAAATTCTTATCTCTGATTTGTTTCTCAAATATGCCAGTAAAAAATGTATGATAACTTCCATAAATGACTGTCCACTTTTACTTTCAAGTAAAACTTTTTCCAAGTCTGTTAAAACACTTCTACATTACTGTATACTTTACTATCTTAACAACAACAACTCTCCACCTATTCCTTCTCCTCCCTCTCCCTCTCCTGTCTTCTCCAGCATTGAGATACAAGGAGCCAAATGTAAACCAGATTTTCTGTATTTAAGATCTCTGAGCTGTTTTTTCTGATATATTCAGAATACATATATATATATTCAAATTAGTGCACCGTGACTTAAGGGTCTGGAACTTAGAGAAATAGTTCTAGTTTCTAGTTTTCTTCTGACATAGTTTTTCTATTCTAAAAAATAATCTCTTTTTATTCATAGGGCAATTTTCCTTTGATTCTTCATCAAAATGCATTTGAAGGAGGAAAGACATAAAGCTGACTTCTCTGTCAGAAGTCATTTCAAGGAACTGGTATGCATATATTAACCATCCTTGCTAACAAAATCTGCAGCGCTGTATAAACACTCCAGCCAATTTTCAGATGGTAATTGCTTTTCCACTTACTCTCAAAATAGTAAAAAGCCTCACCCACCTTCTGGACTGAAGCTGAACCTTTAATGAGCAATTTTTAAAAAGTGTGATAGTGTGCCTGATTTGAATATATCGATATTGTATAAAGTATAATAAACCGGAATCCAGACTGATTTTGTTCATTTTCAGCAAGTTTTACCTGATACATTTTGTCAACCATACCCAAAATAAAGTCCTGTAGATTCAATGGTCGGACTCCTCTGGAGAGCTCCCAAAATGCTCCAGTGAACTATGATTCATAAATGGCACTTGTATATTAAAACACTTTTTGCTGTCCTGCAGTGTCTATTGATGGACTGCATTTTTATTTTGCTTTAAAAAGCCATGTAGGGGAATATCCTTCCAAATTATATCTTTTTGTTGTAGTGTAGCAATAGCAGTTTCATTAATTGGGTAAAAAAATTCTATAGATTGTCATTGAACACTAACCAGGAAAAAGAAGAACTTATCAACAAAACTTTCTGCAAATGTCTTTGTCTTTATTAACCTCTGTTACCCTATTTCAATGTTTACTAGAGATTGAAAACCTATAGGTAGTCCCCAACTTATAACTACAATTGGGACCAAAATTGGCAAGTCGGCTACTTTTTTTGCCATGGTTTTGCCAATGAATCACAGCAATTAGGTGAATAGTGTGGTTTTAAGCAAATCTGGCTTTCCCCGTTGATTTTGCTTGTTGGAAACTGCCTGGGAAGGTCACGAATGGTGATGCCATGACCCTGGGATACTACAACTTTTGTAAATATATGCCAATTTCCACATACACCTGAAGTTTTTGCCAAGCACTCAAATTTTGATCCCATGATCACAGGGATGTTGCAACAGAAGTAACTCATTTTTTCACTGCTGTTGTAACTTCCAAAGCTCAGTAAACAAATGGTTGTAAATCAAGGACTACCTGTATATTTAGATCAGGAGGAGGCAATTGATTTTCCCAAGGGATCCATGAGAAACTGGGACTTTTGTGGAAATCCAAACAATAAGGCTGTAAAAGTGCAGAGGCACGCATGTATGGACATACATAAATTGAAAACCAATTATAGCAGTCACTTCAACAATGTATTGCATGCGTAGCATACAATTATTCGCATTTAATTTCTGATTTCCAATTGACCTCATGTAGGCTGGACAATGACAGCCAAAGGGCTGGATGTGGCCTCAGGGGGCGTAAAATGCCCAGGTCTGCTCCAGAAATTGGATTCTAGTTACCAACTGTTTGGCAAGCAGAATCCCAGATTAGAGTTCTTTTCTCTTACACTTTCGTATAAGAGAATACTCTTATATATACTTTCCCAAATTTAGCTCATTTTTATTATTCCAAAATTGGAATAGCAAGGTGGATTTATCTTTCATAGCATAACCACAAAAGTCTGCAATATATATAAAGCTGGAAAATAGCAATTTTGTTTTAGTCAATTTGGGGCATTTCTTTATCACAGTGAGCCAAATTTACATCTTATATTCCTATGTTTTCCTTCTGCCTTTCTAAATAATACCTGGTGTTTGTGACAAAGCATTTCCCAGCTAACTCTATCTATTCTTTTTCCTACACATGAAAGTGGGTGGCTACAAAAAAACTGAAGTTTGGGATTCGGATGAGATGATGCATATTTAAAAATGCATTTTACGCAAAACCAGTTAAAACTACAAGCAATTGAAATAGGATGATGGCCTTACTTTGAGGTCCAAATACATAAAAAAGATAAGGCTCAATTTGGTTTCTGTACAACACAGCAAAAATTAGATAAAATATTACAAGGGGTTGAAAAAAAATGACTAGTAAAATATATAATTACCTATTGGTTTACAAAATGAAAGAAGAAACTTTTAAAGAAAATACGACAACTTGGGCAAAAAGTTTGGGCCACAACATTGATTTGGAACAGTGGGAACANTTGGTTTACAAAATGAAAGAAGAAACTTTTAAAGAAAATACGACAACTTGGGCGAAAAGTTTGGGCCACAACATTGATTTGGAACAGTGGGAACACATTTGGATAGCTAAAATGTTCCCAAATATGACAGCCAAATGCTGGAGATGCAACCATACCCAGTGAACATATTTTCACCTGTGATGGACGTGTCCTCAAGCACAGAGATACTGGCTTAAAATTAAACCCTGGTTAGAGGAACTAACAAAACAGAGCATTAAACTCAAACCAGAAATCTTCCTGTTAGGCATGTTAGAGCCGAGTCTGAATAAAAAACACTAATTTCTAATGCTCCATATTATAACTGCTGCTAGAATTTCCTTCGCCCAAAATTGGAAACAGGCTGCGACCCCCTCAGAAACCGTAATAATTAATAAGATATATGAATGTGCCGAGATAGAAATATTGATGAAGCTATTGAAAAATATGGAAGAAGGAGAATACTATAAGATATGGAATATTTGGTACAAATGGATAAAGAAAAGACGCAAAGTTGTCAAATGATATTATATGAGGAATCATAAAGTAATAAGGTTTATGTGTAAATGTATATATGTATAAATGTATATATACCGTATTTACCGGACTATAAGCCGCTACTTTTTTCCCACACTTTGAACCCTGCGGCTTGTACAACAATGCGGCTTATCTATAGATTTTTCTTCACTAACTGCCATCAGGGGGTGCAAAAACGTGACAGATGCAAGATGTCAATGCAAAGAAGAAGACACTACCAGTAGTTTTTGGCGTACTCAACCCAAGCAGCACGACACACACGAATGCAAAATATTTTTCACACCCTCATCATGGAAAGTACACGAAAAGCAAATGATGCAGCTTTTAAGTTGAAAGCAATCAATTTGTCTATCCAGGAAGGAAATAGAGCTGCTGCACATAAGCTTAGCATTAATGAATCAATGGTGAGATGTTGGAGATGGCAGTGTGAAGAACTGATTCAATGCTAAAGGACAACAAAGGCTTTCAGAGGTCATAAAAGCAGATGGCCTAAACTTCAAAAATGTTCTTGAGGACTGGGTGAACACACAGAGAGCAGACGGCCGAGGTGTATCCACTGTGCAGATCTGTCTGAAAGCTAAAACAATCACCAGCGAAATGGGTATTGAAGATTTTAAAGGTGGACCATCATGGTATTGTAGATTTATGAGACAAAAAGATCTGTCCATCAGGGCGCGGACGGCTATCTGTTAGCAACTCCCTTCCGACTACAAGGAAAAAGTTGCAATCTTCCACAAATTTATTGAAACAAAACTAGCCAAGAATTCCATCAGACCAGACGACATCATAAATATGGATGAAGTACCTTTAACATTTGACCTGCCTCTAACTAGAACTGTTAACAAGACAGGAGTGTCATCCATTATGGTGAAAACAACTGGCCACAAGAGAACGCATTTCATGTGTGTTTTGAGCTGCATCGCATCCAGACAGAAGCTTCCACTAATGGTGATTTTTAAGCAGATGACCATGCCAAAAGAAAAACTCCCGAAAGGCATAGTCGTTAAAGTTAGCAAAAAAGAGTGGATGATAGAAAGCTTAATGTCTGAATGGCTGACAGAGTGTTACAGTAAGCACCCGGGAGGATTTTTTCACCGAAAAAAATCATTGCTTGTTTTGGACAGTATGAGGGCCCATATGACAAATTCTGTGAAAGCAGCCATCAAGAGAACAAACTCAATTCCAGCTGTGATTCCTGGAGGTACAACTAAGTTTTTGCAGCCACTCGACATCAGTGTGAATTGTGCATTTAAAGCAGCACTTGTGCATTTAAAGCGGCATTTAAAGTGGTGAGTGGGAGGCTTGGATGACCAGCGGTGAGAAATAATTCACAAAAACTGGCCGCATGCGAAGAGCATTCTTTTCTGAGATCTGCCAGTGGATCCTAAAAGCGTGGAGCAGTGTGAAAGAATCCACGATCACCAAGGGGTTTCGAAAGGCTGGACTGCTGCATGGAGAGAACAGCACAACTTCATCGGTAACTGTGCCTTGAGATGAAAGTGACATTGAGAGCGACATCGACAGAGAGACTGAAAAGGTGTGTGACGGACATGTTCTGAGTTTCTTCCACTCCGACACTGAAGAAGACGACTTCAGTGGTTTCAGGGCACAGGAGGAGGATGAATAAAAACATCAATGACTTTTCTGTTTTGTTCGTTCAGTCGTTTTACTACCGTGTTACAGGCACCGTTTGGAAACAATTAAGTATGTAAATAAACATTTACAAAATCTTTCTGTGTAAATATCTCATTTCACAACGTATATATCTGCGGCTTATAGTCTGATGCGGCTAATATATGTAAAAATATTTTTTTCTTTTCAAATTTAGTGGGTGTGGCTTATATTCCGATGTGCTCTATATAGTCTGGAAAATACGGTAAACATTTCCTCTTGCTCCTTAAAAATAAAGATCCTTAAAAACATGTGAAATTGGAAAACCAATTATGACATGTTTTGATAGAAAGATATCTAAAGAGAAATCTGGAGTCTGAGGATCCTGGAAGTATAACTTCTTAACCCATATTCTATCTCATATTGGAATTGTCTAGCTGAGTTATAAGGCAGAATTCATGCCCATGTTTTAAATGAGGGAGATGAAAATCTTTTGCTTTTTAACCATATTTTTTTCAGAACCTCCCTTCTGTTATTTTGGGATGGGAAGACTGCAGTCTTAAATCACGTATGATCCTCTTAACCAGTTTCTGAAGGCCTTTACTTATGATAAATTCAACTTCAGGGAATTTCTTTCAATTCTTCCACATTTGCAGAGAGACAAAGGATATGAGAAAGAGAGTGTAGCTACATTCAATTTTGGCTGTCATTGTCCTTATTCAGTAGGACTCTACATGGGGAAATAATTGCCCATCCCTCTATTATTTGCATGTCTCTTCAGATTTAATTAGTCCGCAAAATAACATAATTGTCACACTCAGAATGTATGGTATCAGTTGAATTGTCCATATCTGGTTTCTACAATTAGATTAAAATTTTCAAAATGTAGCTTAGAGTATGGATTTTAGATTGGATTGATTTAATATACTCCAGCATGAACAAAAATATGACAGTGAGCGTACTAGAAATGTTTCACAATCACTCCTTTATAGATAGCCAGCTCACTTTTCATTTTATTGATCTAGATGTCAGATCTAAAGGGGGCTGCATTTCTTAAGTTTTAGAAAATAATGTAAAATGGGTACCAACTACCTTTCAGTTAATAAGAATGGAGAATTGCCATTTTGGTTTGTCTAAGCAATCATTTTTGTTTCAGGTGGTATATGACAGCACTACCTTCTTAAACTCTCTTTATACTTCAATGTTTGTTGCAGACTTTGAACATTCACATAAATTGTTATTACAACCATTTGTAACATTATGTTATGATTTATTGAGAGCTTTGACCATGCTATTATGGCAACCACAGTGTCTTTTTAAAATCATCCATGAAGTCTACCTTATTTGATCCTAATGTAAAGTAGTCTCATATTTCAGTGATTTGTAGAACTGGTGATCTGTTCACAGATAGCTCAGTTAGATCAGTTGTGTAAATCCACTGGGTCTTCAGTGGAAGAAAAACTGTATTTACTTTTTCTGGATTTATTTGGAAGTATGGTTTTCTGCTAGTTTTATGTTGAGGAACATACCTGATCTCTTTTATCATCTTTCTGTGAGCTGAAAAGGATTCTAGTGTACTCTTGACCAATGTCGGTTAATAAATCTAAGGCAGTGATGGGGAATACAAAGTGAAAAGTGAGCATTGGAAGTGAAAACAAATATTACTATTAACTTTAAAAATCAACCCCTTTTTATTCTGTGCTAGATTGCCTTTCCAAGTTTTGGTTTTTGAAAGATTTTGGTAGACAGAAAACCAAAATAAAATCTTTTCAGCCATATTCTTTAGTAAATAGTAAATGAAACTTGCACTGTGAAAGAAACCAATCTACAGTTATTGTAAAAGCTGACCCAGGGAATGTTGATGGCTTTTTTCTTTCTCTTGCTTTTCTTTTTTCCATTGCAAACTAATGGGTACTTTATATTTACTTCCTGTTCATTCAGAGCCATGGAAAAAGATTTGTAAAGATTCACCTCTTGCCCCATTGCAGAACAAGTTTTTGTAACAGATCAGCATGTTCTTGGAATAAATTATGCCTTCTCTGCATTTACAAAAAAATTCTTTGTTACCATGTTTGGTTTTCTTGTGAAGATTATATACAAAGAATTTCAAATGATATTCTTTATATATAATTTTAGAAAACCTAGTTCGGTAATCAGAAGAAAACTGTTGCTTTCACAATAATGGCTGTTTCACATTGACTTATTACTTTGGTAATTATTTGCCCCTTTACTTTTCTTACTATATCGCCTAGTTTAAAAAATAAAACAAAGTATATAGCAATTTAGTGCAGCTGTGGGGGACTTGTAGGCAGGCACTATTGCAAATTTTAGGAAAATAAAATGAAGCTACTACTAATACCATGTTTTTAATTCTATTTTAATAAGTTATTTTTGTAAAATTTGTAAATTTATACATATAACATTGCATATAATATAGAAACATTATTTCTGTAATACATGTACGCTTTCAAAGTACTTCTCTTTGTATTTTTTACAACAGTCTCCAAAGACCAGACATATAATTATTTCATAAAACTGTATATGCTTTAAAAATGATTTGGAAGTAGTGTTTTAGTTCCATGGTGATGCAGAAGTTCTGCTGTTTTTTTCAAATGTAAGCCTAAAAAATAAAAAGCCTTTGCTTTTTAATGCTACTCCTAAAGCAGCAACACCTTTTTTCAACCTGTAAATAAGTCTTAAAAAGTCAGGCTATTTTAATAAATAACAGATGTTACTACCAGCTCTAAAACACCAGCTTTTGGATGATATTCAAAGTATGTACAGATGAGACTAAAAACAAGTTACTTGGTAATTTTATGACAGAAGCTACATTCTGTCAGGAATGTGCTGTTTATGCATTATACTAGTGTTGAAAGAAATATCCTTTTGGATTCAGTGCCAAGTGGGGAAAAAGACATTGGAAACATGGAGGCTGTTAGGAAAGATGGTTTAATGGTGGACAGCAGGACCAGATGGCTTGAAGCTCCAAAGTGAAAAGGATGGATGATCACATGCTTCAAGGTGAGAAGAGAAGGTCAAGAAGGGCTGAGATGATGAGAGTGCCTGGGTTTTATAACCTTTTTTGGGATTTGAATTGGAGATTGTATTCTGATTGGTTGTCAGACTCCCATGGGGCCATACAGGGGCAACTCTATAGGCTGTCCTGAGTTCCAGGCTTGGTTGAGCCTTTGCTGGATGATGATGTAATGAAAAGGGCTTTTAGCAATTGCTATAGCTTTACCTGGAGATCTTTGTTATGTAAAGTATTCTGGCCCAGGCCTTAATGGCCCACCCATTAACAAAGGTGGGGGTGAGTTTCTATTTCTGAGGTGAGTTTCTACTCTTTTTAGGGGAAATATTCTCCTTTTTAATATTTCCTAGAATGTTTCAATTTTCTAGGAGGGGTGTGGGTGATAATTTCCTACACTAGTTATCAAACAGACCCTTCATAGATGCAAAACTTTCTATTTTCCTGTAGATGGCTAAGAATGTATCCTTGCTTTAGGAATTGTTTGCTTGCAAAAATTTTAAGGTTGAGAAATATAGAATCATAGAATCATAGGGCTAGAAAGGTCTTGGAGGTCTTTTAGTCCAACCTCCTGCTCAAGGTAGAAGTCTTTATTCCATCCCGGACAAATGGTTTTCCATTTTTGTCTCAAAAATCTCCAACGATGGAGCATTCACAACTCTGAAAGGCATACTATTCCATTGACTTCTGGTTGTCACTTTCAGGAAATTTCTGCTTAGTTCTATGTTGGATTTCCCTCTGAGCTTTCACTCATTAGTCCTTGCCTGTTTTAGGTGCTATGGAGAATAAATCAACCCCCTCTTCCCTCTTCAAGAATTGGAATATAGCTGACATGTCATTCTTAAAATGTTCTCTTTGTTAGGCTAAACACACCTAATTTCCTTCGACATTCATCATACAGTTTAGCCTCCAGACGCTGTATCTTTGTTGCTCTTTTCTGTACTATTTCTAGGCCTCAATATCTTTTTTGTATGGTGAAGGGAACTGGATTCAGTATTCCGACTATGACCTTATCTACTTGGAATGGTGCTATCACTTCTTGTGAACTTGATGCTATTCTTATGTTGATGTAGCCTGGGACTGCATAAGCTTTTTTGGCAGCTGCAATACATTGCTGGTTCATACTTAAGTGGTGGTCCACCAGGATACATAAATCTCTGTTGAGCCAAGTCTTGCCTTTTCTGTACTTATGCATTTGGTTTTTCCTGCCTAAGTGTAGGATCTTAACTTTTCTCTCCACTGAACTGCATCTTGTTGGATAGGGCCCAATGCTCAAGTCTGTAAGACCCTTCTGAATCTCAAGATCATTTTCTTCCAAAGTGTCAGCAATTTCCCCCCAACTTGCAAATTTGAGGAGAGCCCATTCAGTCTCCTTATCTGGATCATATGCTCCCTTCCATGTAGTTGTAGTTGAGGACCACATGCAGTTGGTTAGCCAACTGCAAATATATCTTGTGGTGGTACATGTATCCTACATTGTTCTATTTTATCAAGAAGTAGGTCAACTTTGTCAAATGTCTTACTATATCCAAAGCTTCTCCTTAATCCACAAATTAGTCATCTTATCAAAGCAGGTAATAAGGTTTGTTTGACATGATCTGCTTTTAACAAAACCATGCTGGCTTCTAGTAATCACCTTGCTTATTTCCTGGTGCTCACAAATACACTGCTTGGTTTCCTGGATCCACTTTTCCTTCTTTTTGAAGATTGGAACAACATCAGCTCTTAGCCTTACTGACTCCATCCTTTATATTTGGGCTTGGTATTCTGTTCTAGTTTTGTGTTTTCAGGCTTTTATAGTTGTTCTTTTTGTCTTTCACTTTGTTAGAGAATTCTCTGTGCAGCCATGCTGGTTTTGTTTGGAGCCTCTTGTTTTTCTTTCTCTGAAGCATTGCTTTTGTTTGGGCCTTTATTATTTTGTTGTTCAGCTTTTCACAAACATCATGAACTGTTTTTCCTTCTAGGATTTCCATCCAAGGAAACCTTCCTAATCTCTCAGCTTGTTGAAGTTATCTCTCTTAAAATCTAAACATCACTCTGCCTTTGTTCAATTACCTATGTGAATTCCACATAATTACCATTATGTGAATTCTAGTATGACATGGTCATTCTCCCCCAAAGTTCCTACAGTTTACACTCTCTCAACCATTTCATCCCTATTAGTAAGAATGAAGTCCAGTATAGCTAACCTTCTAGTTCCCTCCTCCACCTTTTAGATCAGAGCTGTTAAACTCCTGGCCCACAGTCTGGCTGGGTCACAAACTGGCCACACCCATACCCAGTTTAGCGATGGGGAAAAAGTCCCGATAGGTCACGTGACGTCTCTGTGATGACATCAGTTGGACACCCCTATTTTAGATGGAAAAATTCTCAGGCATGGCAGGAATCTGTTTACTTTTAGAATTGCTGCAGAGTTTGTTTACCAGTTGATATCCATGTCCAAAAAAAGTTCCCCATTTTTTAAAAAAAGCACTTTTGTGACCCCATTAGTACAGTGGCGTGTTTCCTGTACACCTCAGCTAATTGGTTAGCAAAAATATGATTAGGTCTGCTTGTTTGAGATTTCCCCGCAGTTTTAATAATAATCAGGTTCTCAGGACTGAGAAGGCCACTCTGAAACCTTTGTTTCTTTCCTATAAGTACCTTATGACTATTTTGGAGGCATTGTTTTCTTAAGTATTAACATCCCTTTTCATCTTCAAATTCTTTACTGTCTGTGGAATATTAGTTTCTCAGAGAGTTAATTTAATCCTTTTTCATCCAAAGGGTATATATTGTGGTACTTATTGTCACACAACCACAAAGCATGGCAGTTATCCCTGAAGATAACAGTTGGCAAAATGTTATTTTCTTCAAATGCTTTTCTTTTCTCTCTCTTGAAATGTATCTTGTTTTGTTGTGGCTGAATAGTGGAATTTTTGTTTAAAACACTTCATTCCAGAAGGTTATAGGCTTATCAAGTTTTTCTTTTGCGCACATAAAACACAGTTACTTTTATGAAAAGGTTGGAAGAAAATGTGTAATGGAAGAAATATTTCATTTTGAAAACTGATGCAGTTCTTTACTGTATAAACAGTGCCATGCTGTGAAGAGCTACTCCAATGCAAACTTGTAGCAAGTTGTTTGCAATCATCTGTGAGTTCTTATTTGCAAATTGGACCAGTGTGGTAGAAATATTAGCAGAGGTGGGTTTTGTTGTTG
Organism: Laticauda laticaudata; assembly: GCA_004320025.1. Classification (NCBI taxonomy): domain Eukaryota; kingdom Metazoa; phylum Chordata; class Lepidosauria; order Squamata; family Elapidae; genus Laticauda; species Laticauda laticaudata. The sequence goes on from BHFT01046930.1 coordinate 11,374, forward strand.
TTGTTTTTTTGTTAGTTTTCCCAGCTTGATTTGACTTCCATAGCCCAGGGTAGTTTCAATTTTCCTAACATTTACAGTTAGGAAATTATAGTTGAAATAGAGCAGAAATTACTAATTAACTTACAGTATGTACCCTTTAGTAGTGGGGATGCTAAATTTATAATTCCTAATAAATAATGATGGTTCATTGTGAAGTGTTCTGGGATTTGTACGACAACAATCTTTGGAAGGTGACTGATTTTATTTTCTCTTTCAGTTAGAATTAAGAAGTGTTATTGAAATGTTCTGCAAATGATTCTCAACATTTTTATAAATTCATTTATTTTAGAATCTATGCAAATCCAAGAAAGAGTTGTAAACTGCTAACAAATGTGAATGATATTCTATAGAAGGAAATTTATTATAATTTTGTACTTTGGGAGAAAATAGAGATTTCTTTAAAATAGTCTCTTGCTGACAAAAAATTGTGATCTGAAGTAAATAAAGATTTTTAAGTGTTTCTAGGAAGCTAATAGCAATGCTGCTGTTTGGGGTAGCAGAAAAATAGTACTCTATTCTTTGGGAATAAAATTTAGCTACACAAGGAAACTCTGAGTGCTGTTGGCTGGGCTTTGATTAAGAATAACATAGCTGAGGTGGCATGTATCCAGATATTAGTGGTGGAACTTCTAAACTGAGGAATAAATGCCTTAACGTCTATTATATGATTTTCTATGTGTTTCACACCTAATAAAACATTCAGAGATTGCCATAAATAATATCTAGGAACCTAGGCAGTTACACATGGCAATATCAAAGATATTTAATCATGCAAAGAAAAAAAATACATGAGATTGGGTTTTAAATTGCTGCTTATATATTCCCGATTGTCCTTTATCTGAGTGGCTTGAATGATTTTCTCATTTGACATGAAACATTTGGTTCCCCGCCCCCCCAATAAAAGAATGATAANTTTGGTTCCCCGCCCCCCCAATAAAAGAATGATAAAAGATTTTTCTCATGCCAAATGTGCTTGTGCTGTAGAAATTTCTTCAAAACTTAGTGAAAATTCTTTAAGCCATAAAATCAAATTATGGAAACCAGTGATTTCTTGGGATTGTTGGGTCTTTGGATACTGCGGGTACTATGGCTGCTAAACAAACCCAAATCATCGCTCCTCCACCACATGCTTGATGGCTGGTATGAGGTGTTTCTGCTGATACTCACCAAACATGGCACTATGCATTATGGCCAGACACCTCCACTTTGGTTGAGTCTGTCCCAGGGACAGCGTTCCAGAAATCTTAAGATTTGTTCAGTTGCAACATTGCAAACATAAGCCATGCTGCCATATTCTTTTTAGAGAGAGGACAATTTCTCCTGGCAACCTTCTAAACAAATCACACTTGTTCAGTCTTTTTCTAATTTCACTGTAATGACTTTAACACATTTAACATGCTAACTGAGACCTGAAGAGTCTGAGATGTAATAACACTTGGATTTTTCACAATTTCTCTGTGCATTGTACTGTCTGACCTTGGGATGACTTTGCTGTGACCTTCACTCTGGGAAGATTGGCAACTGTCTTGAATAATCTTTTGATTAATCTCCTAGTGTAGAATGATGAACTTTAAATTACTTGCAACTGGCCTTATAATCCTCCCATATTTATGGACAGCAACAATTGTTTCTCTAAGATCATTGCTGATGTCTTCACTCTTTGGCATTGTGTGAACACACACCTCAATGCTGGAGACCAGTAAACTCTTAAAACTTCAGCTTTTGTAGAGGTAGTCACACTTGCTGGTGATCAATTAATCAAGGGCACTTAAGGCTAGGTCACATCGCCCGACAGATGCAAAATGTATGTGAAAAGGACACAGCGGACGAGCAAATTTTCCATCCGTTGTTATCCGCTCTCAAAAGTGCCCCAAATTTGCATAAAG
>BHFT01046931.1:0-17622 GCA_004320025.1 Laticauda laticaudata
TGCGTCTTATAATGTGGTGCGCCTTATATATGGGTTAAGTACAGAAATAGACCCCGTAATTGAGGCTGCGCCTTATAGTGCAGAAAATACGGTAGTTAAATGAAATGAGACCGTGTAAATATTGAATATAAGAAGGATTTCTAATCTAATAAAGCCTGAGTGAAAATAATATTTAGTATAATTTTCTATGAACAACTTATCTTGGATTTTGTATTTTAGCCCATATAACTCAACTGGGGTTCATGCGAAGCTTGGTTTGGGAAGATGCAATTGGATTCACTATGTTTAATTTGACTAAGAAGTGAGTGCCAGTAAGTGACTCCATCTATTGTGCAATACGGTAGGTTTGGTTCTGACACTTCTCATTGGTATCTAATATTGACAGACAAATATGAAAGGCCAGGATTTGTGTTCTGATATTAAGGCACATATTTTTACATCACTGAGGTTTGTCCCAGATTCCTATGCTTGTTTAATAAATCCATACGTAGTTTGATGTAGTGTTTAATTCTCATTGATGAGTCTGATGGAACTTATGCCAGAGTTAACTTTCCTCAGAACTATGATCTCAATATTGACATCTTTAACTCAGTCAAGTTAGACTGAGAAAAATATAAAGCTCATATTTGGAAATAATCTTTTTCAGTAAAACTAAGATTACCCTGCAAATGTGTTGCATTTTACAATATGCTTTGCTTGTTTGTTTTTTGAGTTCAAGGAACAGACTGAAGAAGGGGACGGGAGGGGAGGGGAGAGAAAGAGAGAATTGGGGGGAGACCTCGTGGTATTATAAATCTCTCACTTTCTCTATTAAGGCTTGGGGCTGACACAGTATTCAGTTACTCTTGTTTGATGTTTTTCTACAGTATTCCATGCCAGTAGAAGACTTTTCTTTTCCTATTCTCTTCAACTGGCAAAAGACATCTTGCACTCTGCATTCAGTTGTGCTAATCAGTTCCAGCCTACTCGTATTCATCTCAGTTTGTGCTCTGTCTTTCATATTTATGCCTGAAGAATTCCTGTTAACATACAGTAAGGATTGAAAGTGCCCTCACCATTACTCTAGCTGTTGTATAGTTTGATTTACCTATTTAAAGATCAGCTAAAGTTCAGCGGTAAGAATCAGTTGAAAATGAAGCACCTTAAAAGCAAACAACGAACAAGGGGAGATATTTTAGTTTGATTACTATTTGATTTATAATTCTCAAAGGACAGCTCCAGTGCAATTTTAGCTCAAATATCTTACATAAATATGAGTACAAATATGTATACATTGTGGAAGGTTTAATTAGAATATATTGTGCAAAAAAAATCTGCCTTATGTGTGCATTTCATAGAGAAAATTGTGTACAAAATTAATGCAGTTCTTCTGCAGGATTTTCAGTTAGAAAAATCCTTGGATTTGAAATTGGATAAAACTGACTTATAACTGAATACATGTGACAGCAATATCAACTGGAAAGACTGATTTGTTTATCTTACAAGTAACAGAAAAGAGACTGTTAGGTGTTTTACTCCAAACCACATAATGTATTTCCCTATGGAACAGGAAGAATATTGAGGTATTTTCTACTTTGTATATGATCTTTAAATAAGCCCTTATTTTAAATGATTTTAAAAACTGATATCAACAACAAAATACATCCCATATATTTTCAACCAGTAACAATAAAGGAACATACATGCCTACTTCAAGAAAAGTATAGACTTGGGGGAGTAGGGAAAAATATTTTCTCATTATTCATAAATATTTTAAATTTCATTCCAAAATCTGAAGTTGTATTTTTCATATTAAATAGGGTACATTACATTTGCATTTTTAGTATGAATTTATTGGAGGATTTATTCTGGTTAATTTTTGTACTTGCAAGAGTTCTGGCATTTTCCATAAGGGCTTCCCTTTCTTTCTCTGGTGCATCCAGGAATGCTCATGGAACATGTTCTTCATTTAATAATTGTATTAAACTTTATAGGATTCCTTTGGGGCAAAACTGCCAGACTTGTTCCAAAGAGAATTTGTGGCAGATTCCCTTTATATTCGTCCATTTATATTTGTATGCATTTTCTTCATTACCTCAAGATAGCATTTTCCTCTTCAGAATCTACATTCATTTAAGGCCCGGTCCCACTGGCCGACGGACGCAAAACGTATGCATAAAGGACACAGCGGACGAGCAAAATTTCGGGGGTGGCTCCATCCGTTGTCATCTGATCCAAAAAGTGGCAAAAATTTGCATAAACAGAACAGAAAAGAACGGAAAAGAACGGACGTGGGTAGTATGTAGCAGGGATGTTAAACGGATGTTCATAGGAAGCCTAGCGGATGAAAGCGAATGGAAGCAGATGACACCTCCAAAGGGGTTCCGGGGGAGAATTGCGAAGTGGATGCATAGCAGATGAAGCGGATGCATCACGTACACCTAAAGGAAAGAAAGGGGATGCCGCGTGGGTGTATATTGGATGCAAACCGTTCACTGCGCATCTTTTCTATTTCCGTGCTACTAACGATGTATAGACGTTCCATGTACCTTTTCTTTCCTCCCTCTTTCCATTTTCAGCTGCAGCGGATGTGAGTTGCGAGGATGCCCAGAGGATGCAGAGAGGATACAGTGGACGTTTAATGGATGATAAATGGACATAGAACGTTTGTTGCTCATATGTCATGGATTTACATTGTACACAGCGGAAAGTTCATCCATTCACAAAGTTTTGTGCAGCTCAAAACTTCTTGCGCGGATGAAATCACAGTGGACGGATGCTCGATGGATAGAGCGTATGAAACACGTATGCAATGAGTACACAACAGATGCATAGCGTTTTCCAGTGGATGGCAAGCTTTTTTTAACGTTTTACATCCTCTTTGCATCCGTAAGTGCAGTGGGACTGGGCCTAACATTTGATGTTGGATCAACAAAATTGTCTCAGAAAGCCATATGATGAGCCTCCTTAATCTTAATCGCTATATCATGTTGGATATCGTTTTATATTTCTTGTATCACCTTTCTGGTTAGGAATGTATAGTAGATCAAACCCAGAAATACACATTTAGACAATAATCCTAAGTATGTTTATTAGGAAATAGGTTTTACTGAATTCAAGGGTTTTTACTTTTCCTGAGTTAACATGCTAATTTAGCCTTCCATTTTAATGATTGCATTTGAGATGTTCTTGCTCAGCTGTCTTACAGATATTTTGCCTCTCTAACTATTGAAAGTAATATCCCTTCAGCATGATTTGTTGCAGAAGCTATACTCTTATGAGTTTATGTGTGCCATAAAATGTCCGGATCTCAAAGAAATAATGATGATTAAATTATGCTTGAAAATCATCAACCAGCCAGTGTTTGGTTCAAATTTGATTGGATTCAGCTGTGACCATTTTTTTTTTCTGTCTCAGGCCATTTATGATTCAGTGCTGGTACTTGTCCTGATTTGGCTGCATTTTTAAAGATTTTGTGGAAACTGCAGTTTTAGTTATGAGTATAGCCTATTATTTCAGAATGACACCACAACATGGTTTACTGACAACTGAAGGATACTCAGTTTTCAATTCTTTCTTGGACAACCCCATTTAAGGGAATGTCTGATATAAAAGTTTTAAATGAAATATTGTAGACAAATGCTTAAGATAGGCTTATATAGAACCAGAACAAAATTACCCCATTGTTAGTGGCCATCTTAGTTCACATCAGTAGCTAAAAATAAGGGAATGCACAGAACGCCACCACATCTAGTGTTTAAATAAGCTGCTGTATATTCCAACTTGGCTTAAAGGCATTCTTGTCTCTTTCCATACATGACATGTAATGGGATTGGGGGAAAAGGTCCAAAGTCACCATATCAGTACAATGCCAGACTAAGACCAAATTAAATTAAATCAAATTCTCTCCCCCATTTATTTCTCTGCCTTGTCCATTCCTGCTTTATGGTCCTTCATATAGGATGCATGATCCAACTGTGGTCTTTTCAGTCTGTCGGTTTTAAAAGATCAACCTTTTAAGCAATGCAAAACAATTGTGATAGATCTGCTTGACTTTTGTTCAATTAGTCTGTGTGTAAAATCCCTTGAAGATAAGAATTTTGTTTTCTTTCCTCTTATTTTTTAAATTCTGTTCTTAGGTTGATATAGGTCTTAATTTATGGGATATTCTTAAATTTGTTTTGTCCGAGACAGAACTCTTGGCCTAATGCAAGTTATGTCCTTTTGATCTTGTTCTGCAAACATGAAGTTTTCAAAATATCAGTGCTTCAGACTATTTTAATCATTTCAAGATAACATGACAAATCAATTGTCTTCAGCTGTCTTCTGCTTTGAAGTTCTCAATATGAACAAATTAGGTTTAAATGAAATTGATTCATAGGCACAGGAGTTCAAGGAGATTTTTTGAAGGAAGCATTTTAATTCTAGGCATTTTTTTATCTAGCTAATCTGCTTAGCATCTAAATGCCCTTTTAAATATGTCAGAATTCTCAAATACATTATTTACCTCAAGATTTCTATCAATTTTCACAAACATATTTTTCCAGTGTAAACCTATTTTGAGGATTTTTTCTGATTTCATAGGCCTTCAAATGAACAGATGAAGGCACATATAATGTATTTGTTTTAAATAAATGTAATTATATTCAAAATTCTAGAATGGGTTGCAGAAAATATAATATGAAACTAAATGCAGCAGATTTTGGTGTGGGTAGAGGTCAGCAAATTCCTTCTTTTGATTCAGCTGAGTGCCAACCTCTCTTTTAAGGTTCAGTTATGCTTTTACATTCCTGTACCAAATCCGTATACTGAGCTTAACTTACTGGAACAAGTTTAAAGTAACAAAATCGAAACCATTCAAATTTAATGTACTGTTTTTGGCATTGAATTAATGGCAAGGAAGAATTCTTCTTCCTGTATTTAATTTAATCCATGTGTTGCATTGCATGTGCTGGAAGAGCTGGGTTTTAATTAGAGCTGTTAGCAACCCATTTGGACTACAGGAGGTGGAACAAACTTTTTTTCAAAGTAAGATAAGTATTTCAGAACATTTTTTTTCCAGATAGGTAGATGTCTATCATCTATAAGGGCTTTAACAAATTTTTTAATATAAATTATCAATTCTACTTCTAAAAGTAGTGAATAATGATGACCATACTGGACAGTACCTCCAAGGCACTTTGGCAAGATATCTGTAGATATCTTCCAGCTTCCTTCCACTCTGAAGCTGCTGATGTTCTTTCTGGGCAAATAGCCACTGCTGTGATGTTAGCTTTAGATAGGCTGCATCTGGGTTGAGTGGGTGTTTCAGGCAGGCTTTATAGAGCAAGTACATCTTCCACCTCTGTTCTTGGTAAAAGAACTTCCTGGTTCTTATTAATTGCATATACTGTTTTCTAGAATGTGTGTGTAATTTAATATCTAAAAGGCAAGAGACCAGACAGGAGTCAGGCATTAATCACAAGCACTGGCTAGTTCAGGGAGATGCAGTTCCCATCATTTTCACTAAAATCATATCAGAAGTAGTGATTTCCCATGAAGCTGACGTGGGTGTGAGAAATTATTAGGCTTGAAGCTGAATTCCTGTGAAAGATGGAAATTCATGCTGATGTGGATTTTCCCAAGGGAGTTATTCATAGAAACACATATTTCATTATTTAAATGTTCAGCCAATATATCTAAAAACTTGTAGTTGGCATTTAGTCGCATTAGGGTATTTTCCTGCTCCAAGAAAGACTAGGGAACTTCTTGAATGAGAGGGAAAGTTTATCTACATCATCATCACGCTCTTCTGGACAAAGAGCTCTGATATTGTTCCTGGGAGCCACTTTCCCAGCTTAGGAGTCACAGCCCTGAATGCTTCTACCACTGACACCATTTCGGCCTTTACTGTCCATATACTTTCTAGTTCCTCTTTCAGGTCTTGGTACTTCTCCAGTTTCTCATATTCTTTCTTGAAATTGCTGTCCCTTAAGACTGTTACATCTATCACTACTGCTGTCATGTGGTCTTTGTCTACTATTACAATGACTGACAATACCTGCCTATCTGTCTGGATCTAGAAGTCTCACAGGACTTAGCACTCTTGTTTTCTACAACCCTCTGTGGAATCTCCCATCTAGATTTGAGAGGATTTAGTCCATACCTTCTACAGATGAACACTCTAATCACACCACTGGCTCCTTATGGTCAGTATATCATGAGGTGCTAAAGAATGGGTGCCATTTGAGTCATACCTCCAACAAGTGTGAAATACATGAGGTACTTCAACTGTCTTCAGTTCTATAATTTTCTCTCAACTGCTTTTCTTAGTCCATACTTAATAGTATTAATATGTTATCAGTAAATTGAACGCACATTTCCTTAGAACAGCCAGGCTAAAAGTTGGTGAAAGTTTCAGAAGGTGTATGCATACTAAGTCATTATATACCAGGAAGGTAGGGGTGTGAGCCTTTCTGCATTAGCAAATGAATCTGGTGACCTGTTGGGATGCATTTGCCTCTTCCTCCAATGATCTTCAGGAGCTGTTTGAAGGGAAAGAAATAAATCTTGCCTCTTCTCCTGCTTCCTTACAAAGCACTACAAACCCATGTTAACAACATTCCCTACAAAGAGTAGTAAGGAATATGCATCCTTAAGGGATATATTTCCATGCCATTTATTGTGTTGTGCACCTATATATGAACAATCTTATTCACAGTCATACTAATGTGTATTTTTCCATTCTTTGAATCGGAAGAAAAATATGCCAGCATAATTTATACTCCCCAACAGTCAGGCTCTAATTTGCTTCTCTAACAAGGTTTAAGAATGTTCCTATGGGACAGTTTAATTGCAGCAGTTAGTGAATTTCTCTGGCGTCATTTCCCCTCCCTTTCAGAGTTACTCACCAGCAGGGAAAACTATCAACAATCACTTAAGTAAGGTCTGATGGGACAGACTTTTGGCAAAGTGTGTGAGTGGTGTCAGGAATGGAGGGCCTTGCTACCTTTCAACATGCCTGAGTTACAAGTTGAAAGGTGTCATTTGAACTTTTTCTGAACACTACTGATATTTTGGATGTATTTTTTAACCAGCGTCTCAATAAATGTCCAAAGTACATAGAGAAAAAGTAAGGGTAAGAGCAGTTCCAAGAAGGCTCCACATCCATTTTCACTACTCAGGTGACCCTGATGACACAGATAAACCTCCAAATGGCCACAACAACTCTCTAAAAGAATGCAAATGACCAGCTATCTGCAATAAATATAAATCCTTCAATTTCCTGCCATCCAATCAGAGCTGAAGAAGCTTATTGGATGACAAGCAAAATGTCTTCAAAGAAAAACAAAGTTCATTTTCCTCTTGAAAAAGCACCTTTGGGATAATAGGAATTATTATTATTATCAACATTAATTCTCCAGAATTTCAGCAGTCTCTTGAACTTGGGACTTTTTGTTCAGAAAATGTGTGCCCTGTTACGGAGTCAATGATACTGAATGATGAAAAGCAATGTTATTGCTCCTGGATGCCTCTAGAGAAATTTTACACACTTCTGGAAATACAGATGAAAGTAGGAAGCAGAAAAAAGCAGAAGAACCTAACATGTTGAAGCAGAAGATAATGTTTTCAGAACCAAGTCAAGCTTGTTGTTTTGATTTACAGTGGGAAGCTGAATCATGTCTCCTAAAGTTCTTTTCTCAGCAGATTTTGATCTTACATTGTATTCAGGACCACAAGAAAGAGTGGAAAAAACAAAAAAGGTCAGACATAGAATGCTTAATTTCCATTATGATGCCCCTATGCAATTCTCTTTGCCTAGCCTTCATAATGGATTTAACAGGAAGGTTTATTGTATATTGTATAACATATATGTATGCTTCAGAGGAAAATAATGTCCAGTAATTCCCCTGAAGACTGACCTCAGAACAGAATTCACACATTTTTACCTCTTTTTTTCTGATTGTTGTAGACAGTCTTATTCTCTAAACTGATAAGACAATGAGATATTCTTCCAATGATCTTTTTAAAGGAAGGAGATATCAAAAAGAATATCAATACTATGCCAATTTCATCAGATAATAAAAAGCAGGTGTCAGAGGTTGATTGTTAGAGGAAGGCAGTTATTTGGCAGAGCATCCTATTGTACTGATATACTGTTCATGTGCTTTATATAAATATTGGGAAGTGGGAAGGTAATATCATCTCAGGAGGGAAAATTTGGGATAGCACCAGTATTTCTTCCCAGCATGTTCATTTATGCTCACAAAGCTTTCAGAGGAAGAGATTTAAAAACTGTGCAGGCAGACAGTCTCTTTTCTACAGTTTCACCAGCACAGTATTCTCCATGTTGTGGTCTTATTACTTCTACCATATTTTATTATTTATTAAATTTATATGCTTCCCATCTCTCCCAAAAGGGACTATAGGTGGCTTACAAAAGAGTAAAAGCAACAGTATAGAAAAGGGGTGTCAAACATGTGACCCACAGGCTAGATCTGGCCTGTGATATGCCATGGAGTTGGTCCGCGGGCCATCCTAGAGGCAGTGAGAGACTGACCCTCGCTGCTCCAGCTCTGGCCTCAGCCACACCCACCTATTTGGCCACAATAACCAGGCCATGCCTACCCCGCCCCACTAGAGCAAACAAAATCTTGACATGGCCCATGACAGGACTGAATTTGACACCCCGATATAGAACAATAAAATATTAGAATAATAAATATTAGCCATAAGATTAAAAGTTAGGGACGTGAGCAAGATATAAATAGAGTCAAGGTAGAATCATCTCACAAGAAAAAAATGGACAGCCATCTGTCTGAAATGGTATAGAGTGTCCTGCTTGATAAAGGGTTGGACTAGAAAACCTCCAAGATCCCTTCCAGCTCTATACTGATTTATTGATCTACAAGTTCTGAATGCAATCCTTTTTACAAGTTAATTGTTCTCATAGTTAGTCTCCTTAATTCTAGGTTGCTTCTCTCTTTGATAACTTCAGGGGTGGATTCTACTGGTTCGGCCCGGTTCTATAAGCCGGTTGTTATGGTTCCCAGTAGTTCGGAGAACTGGTTAATCAGAACTTTGGCTGGCCCCGCCCCTCTCTGACTGCTTCTCCACTCCTTGCCCAGTTAGTCCCCATCATACCCATGCACGACATGCCTGCAGCCTGCTTTTGCCTGCCCACAGGCCAGCCATTGCTGCCTGCCTTTTGCTGAGGCAGAATGAAAAGGTTGCAAGTCTCTGGTCCTTCCCTTTGGGAAACAGATCCCGTCTGCTCACAGGTAACCTGCCAATCATGCTAGCCCCTCCCCCACTGCCCCCGGGCCTCCCACAGCCATCTCTGGGGCTCCTCAGGCCTCCCGCGGCCACCTCTGGGTTTTGCCAGGCCTCGCCCAGCCTGCCTACCTGCCCCCTCATCCCTGGGCTCGGCTGGCTGGCTAAGCTGCCACATGGTGATGTCCCAGCTCTCCCTACCATGTGGTGGCCTCCCGTAAGAAGCACCTTTGCCACAGCACCTCTGCTGCCTCTGCCCGCTTCCTTTCATTTTGCTGCCACCACCACCCACAGAGGCACCATACTTTGAGAAGGTTTGGGGGGGCTCCATGGCCCCACTACCACCACATGCCTCTCCCCTTCTTCTTTTTTCTGTCACCTGCTGGTATCTGGAGCTTGCAGGATCTTTTGGTTCATCCCAGACCAGGTGTGCGTGTGTGTGTGTGTGTGAGAGAGAGAGAGAGAGAGAGAGAAGAAAGAAAGAAAGAAAGAAAGAAAGAAAGAAAGAAAGAGAGGGAGAGAGGATATATGAATGAGATATGAATGGATAGATAAATACATGGAAGGAGGGAGGGAGGGAGAGAGAAAAAAGGAGAGGAAGGAAGAACACAAACCCTGGCTTCAGAAGATTCTTTGAAGCAGCACAGCAACCTAGGGCTAGCCTGCAAGGGATCTCGGAGGTCATCTAGTCCAACCCCCTGCTCCAGCAGGAGATCGTTACAGAATCAAGGAATAGCAGGGTTAGAAGGGAGTGTGTGTGTCTATGTGTGTCTGTGTGTGTCTGTGTCTATGTCTCTGTGTGTGCATGACTGTCAAAACTCCAAAAACAGTTCAAGTAGCTCTGGGGAAATCAGTCATAAATAAGAACACTTGGTCACAGTCACATGGCCACCAAGCCATGCCCACCCAGTCAGATGACCATCAAGCCATGTCCACAAATGAAGCCATGCCCACAGAACCGATTGTTACAAAATTTGAATCCCACCCCTGGATTAGCTTCCACCCAGTGGTGGGATTCAAATTGTTTTACTACTAGTTCTCTGGGTATGGCTTGGTGGGCATGGCAGGGGAAGGATACTGTAAAATCTCCAGTCAGAGGTGGCATTTGCCAGTTCTCTGCACTACCCAAAATTTCCACTACCTGTTCTCCAGAACTGGTCAGGAACTGCCGAACACCACCTCTGTTTCCATCCATTTCTTCTTGTCTTGCCTTCTGGTGCTTTGAAAAATAGGTTGACTCCCTCTTCTTTGTGACAGCCCCTCAAATATTGGAATACTGCTATCATGTCACCCCTAGTCTTTCTTTGCTTTAGACTAGCCGTGTCCTCTTCCTGATACCTCTTTTACTCTCAGAAATCAGCCTTGGTAGTGAGAGTGATTTAGATCAGATTATGGTGTGGAAGAAGAATTTAATATTTTCCCCATATCCAATATCTTTTAGCCTATTCCTAGAAAAAGATATATTTTCACAGCTACCATATATTTGAAAGTTCCTTATCTTCTTTTTGCTTGATAATATGGCTGATTTGAAAGCCAGTTTGGTGTAAAGGTCTAGGTTTCAGGCTAAAAACCAGAACACCATGAGTTCTAGCCCTGCCTTAGGCACAAAATCACTGGGTGTCCTTGGACCAGTCACACTCTTTCAGGCCTATGAAAGACAACATGAAAAATTATGTCTGAAAAACCTTGCTAAGAAAACTGTAGGGACTTGAGGGGGTAGTTTCCAAAAACTGGAGAAGATTAAACAGAAGAAAAGAAATGGCTGAATTAGTCCATTGCTTTCAGTTTTTGCAACAGTTTTCAGTTTTGAAAGATACCTTCGAAATAATTTTGGAGGGGCCCATTCATTTACATAACTGTTATCACTAAATTGCTTCTGATATGACTGCATTTAACATAGTCATTACATAGCGGCTGTTTATAGAGCACCTTTTGAATATTGGCTGATTCTGTTGTAGAAAGCAACTAATTTCTCAAAGGAAACATTTATTTAAATTATTTCAATTGTTTTGACAGTTATTGAGCAAGTTTTGAAATACAGAATTCTTCTTTTAGAATTCTTCTATGTTCCATCACCAAAGAAACATGGTCTAATGAAAGATATCACATTATTTTGCACCACTTTTGACTGATTATTTATGAAATTTATCCAATGGTGGGATTCAAATTTTTTTTACTACCAGTTCTGTGGGCGTGGCTTGGTGGGTGCGGCAGGGGAAGGATACTGTAAAATCTCCAGTCAGAAGTGGTATTTGCCGGTTCTCCAAACTACTCAAAATTTCAGCTACCGATTCTCCAGAACTGGTCAGAACCTGATGAATACCACGTCTGAATTTATCCCTTCTTTAGTTTAAAAGAAAGTACAGTATTTAGTGTGGCAAAAACCCTTTTGGGGGAAAATGCTGCTATGACAATTATTGTCCCACTAACAGTTGGGCTGCTTCATTTTGCACTAAATGTAACTACTCAGTCATTCTTGAGATAAAGTCTGAGTTACTGTCAACCCAACTGGGGGAAAAACCTACAAAGGAATGGCTTCATTTATTACCCAAGCCTGTTGCTAAATGGAGTTGTAGGGATTGGCTTCACACATCACACTAAGCTATAAATTACAGTTGCAAAATAGCTAACTTTCTGCAACATGCTTTGTCAAAATCTTGGTTATGAACTACAGTGATTAGACTTATACATTTTAAACCAATCACATGGCTTAGTGTAGCCTAATTACTCAAGGAGCTGTGACCTATTGATAAGTGTATGATTTTCTGGTGGAGTTGGTTTAATTAGATGGATGTTGGAATGGACATGGCAAAGGCAGGTAGAAATCCCCATCTAGTCATGAAACGTTTGACCAAGTCTCTCTTAGTCACTTAACAAAGTTGTGACGAGGGAAAAATTGTATCCTATAATTAAAGGTAAAGGTTCCCTTCACACATATGTGCTAGTCGTTTTCGGCTCTAGGGTTGGTGCTCATCTCCATGACTCTCTGTGGAGCCTCTGTGGCTCTAGGGATGGTGCTCATCTCCGAAGACGTCTCCGTGGTCATCTGGCCGGCAGGACTAAACACAGAAGGCACACGTAACACTGTTACCTTCCCACCAAAGTGGTCCCTATTTTTCCTCTTGCATTTTTACATGCTTTTGAACTGATGGGTTCGCAGAAGCTGGGACAAGTAACCGGAGCTCACTCCATTACGCAGTGCTAGGGATTCGAACTGCCAAACCGCCGATCTTTCTGATCAACAAGCTCAGCTTCTTAGCCACCGAGCCACTGCACCACTGCGCCCCTCATCCTAGAATTATAAATACAAATAATGGTAATAGGCAATTCTATCTCGTCTCCCTTTATAATCCTAAGAAATGTAGTATAGCTGCTCTGAGCAATCTGGGTTGGGTCACCATCCTGGTAATGAGACATTAAATGTTGGAGATAAGGAGAAGTAAATCCCTTAACCTTCTCCAGGAAACAACTGATGGGTTCTATGGAAACTGTCTGATAAGATTCATGTTCAGTCTCTGAAGATGGATCAGGTGAAAATCTTAGAAGCTTTGCCTGTTTCTTGGCATAGTTCCTCAGAGCCCAGAAATGTGCATGGGGGATCCCACTTCTGTATAAACACGTGCTTAATTGGACTTGGCTTCATGAAAAGTAATAGTGGGCAGATGTGGGAGGAAATGAGCTGCAGACAATATAAAATAAATGCAATGTAAGCAGAGAGAACCAGAAGTTCACCAGAAGGAAGTGAGGTAATGTGGTATGAATGAATACCTTACATGCAGTATACTGTCTCCATCTAGGTTGGCCCTATTCATGAAACTTTTAGCTAATATATTTCTTTCCTCAAGCTTAATAAAAGTTAGAAATTACCTCAGCAATTCTCCCTCCATCCCCCTTTCTTCTCCCTAACATAACTCATGATAGAAAATACTGTCTCTGATCTTTTATTTGTTTTCACTTAAAAATTGTCTAGAATGGCTTGCAGTTTTTGCTTCTCAATTTGACCTTAACGGGAACAAATTTTATTTCCACACCAAGGTGTCACCTTGTAACAAACCTGACATGTTCCAGGATGCTTAAAGGCAGGCAATCATTTCTCACAGAGCAATGTTTACCTAATTAAGAACTTCACTGTGAGTCCCCAGTTAGTTAATTGTGTCATTAACAGCAGTTTTGACATGAAGAACAACTTGTGTCTTGAGTATTAGGCTGGCCCCTGTTACTGAAGCCCAATGGAGTTGCTCCCAAGAGAGTTGGCAGCCAACTGCTGCAGTTTGTTCAGTGAAAAATAGAATAATTGGTCCCCTGGGAAACGTTCTTTTCAGCTGCCAATAGGGCTTGTTTTTCCTGGTGAACAAAAAAAAAGCCAAGCTGCCATGACTTCTTGCTGCATATTAACTTGTGGCTTGTACAGATGAGGGCTCCTGTGGGTGGGTGGATAGAATGAGATATCTAAGCAGATATTACAGCTGTAATATACAGATATGATAGTATTTTATCTGACATTCCTGACCAAAGAAGTGTGGTGGCTAAGAATCTAAGAATATAGTTAATTTCAGATGCAACAGATTGTATTGGCTAGTAGCCAATGTGGGCATGAATATAAAAGTTAATATTACTGTAATATCAGTGCATATCATCTTTAACTCGGATAAACAAAACTGTAGCAAAGATGTATAATGCTTGTAGGTGACAATTTAAAACAAAAACAAAAAACCAAAGCCCTTGTTTTTCTTTGAAAAGTTTTTAATTTGATAAACTTGAGAAGTATTTTCTGGTTATTTGTAAGGGAGTAGTTCTTCTAATTCTTGTCAGTTTGCTTTTTCCATTTAGCAATTTCATGCCTTCAGAGGTGTTGGAACTTGATCTCCTACAGTCCCTAGTTAATACAGTGAACAAGGTTAGAGAAGGCTTCAGATGTTCAAACCATTTCACAAATCTACATATTAATTGGTAGTCATACAGTGTCTTAAGTCTGACATGGTTTTCCTTAACATTCTTAACATTAAGAATGACATTAGATATTGTCTTAAATAGCAAAATTGGGCAATATTTAATTTCACAATGCACTTGAAGATTTTGTAGCAAAGATGAATAAGTCCATTTAGGAATTTGTGGCTGAGTGTGAGCAGCCTGACTTCAATCATAGCTTATTATCACTGGCTCTTCAGTCACTCTCCCAAAAGTTTGTATTTGCTTTGCTGATAAAGAACTGAGATTGCATATTAGTTTTGATTCTCGTGGGATGAAGGAAAGCTGTACATGTGCTGATAATCAGTATCAAATATCACATTGGAGTTAAGAAACAACAGAGAAGATTTCTGGAAAAGAAACGGGGGGAAAGAGAAAGGAAGGTGTGATTAGGAGCTAGCTATGGGATGTTTTCAATTTCCCCACAGTCACAAGGACAAATGCACTGAGATAGCAGAGCACTGGTATATTTGCTGAATTATAGTAAAGATAGAGGATGTTCTACCTAGCTCTCTAGAGAATCTAGAGGAAAGGAATCTAGAGGAAGAAAGGGTCTACAAATAACAAGCAGGTTCCAGGAGTCTGCATCTGGCATACACTTCTGCAGTTCTAAGGAAAAAAACTGACTTCCAACTGGTGTTTGATGTTGTTCAATGTTTATAACATCAGCTTTTTGACCTGAACATAGTCCAAAGGTAATAGAAATCTTTAAGCACTTCAGATGTTCTTAGTTTCTGCTCTAATGCCTTTGTTCACAGTAAGAGATAAATGTTAAATAAGACTAATGTTACTAATCCTGTATGGGGCGGGGGAGAAATCTGAATCTTCAACTTCAGATTATTAGTATGCCACTGATAGTCTCCATGCCCTTTTTTTTAAATATGGAGCATCCCACACTTTAGCTTGAGTATTGCCTTGACTGGGATTGCCTTGAGCTTAATTATATCAGTTGAATATCTCTGCCAAGAAGATCAGAACACATGCAACTGTAGTGTAGAACTTTATGATAGAAGATAGATTGTGTGGTTGTTCTGGGGGAAGTTGAAAACAGGTAGGTATGCATGGCAATCTGTAGGTTTCCTGTATGATGTGGTGTTTATGTGCCCCTGGGCAGCTTTACTGTGACATCAAGAATGTGGACTTGTTCAATAGATAGAACAAGGCTGATGTTAATAATAGGGTGGAAGTTGTTGACGTTACGATAGAATTTGATGAATTCACTTCCATCAATCTCAAATATTATTATTCTAGGTCAGCCATGAAGATGTTGCCATGTTAAGGATCTTCTTGCTACCTTGGACTAACAGTTTTCCTCCTGCAATAGTTAGGAATATAATTAGAGTAGCTTGGCACAGATATTCATGCCTATTGACTGGAACTGAAAATTGGAGAAAAAACAATATTCACATATGAACTTTTAAAGTATTGCATTACCTGAAGGGAATGAGAAATATTTTTCCAGTTGATACATAGAGCAGGATGCATTAGCTGGTGTAACTGTACTGGCCAAGGTTAAAACTGAAGAAATGCAACAGCTCGTACTATTTTATAGGTAGTTTGGATAAGGAAAGGATTAAAAATTGGAGTGTGTTTTAATTATCACTTTGGACCTTTAGACAATTGGATCTTTAGACATTGCCTTGTGACAATGAGATTTAGCTAATGATCTTGCTGCTACATACAGTATGTCTTGTACTTTTAAGTTACATAGCAAGTTAAAAAAACTCACAAACTTCTTCCAAGAACTCAATCCCACCTTATGATATAGCTCAAATCTAGGTTATGTTCCTTAATCTGCAAAAAGAATTAAGTATGATCTTAAGTATGATCCCAATGGGTGCTCCATTCTGCCTTAACTTATGACATTGGAGAAAGATTTAAAATGAAGCATCGATGGCTCACAGTTCAAATTAAGTTTTTCCACTTTCTCTCTTTTTCCTGTGTAAATGTGTCTGAGGTTTTCATAAAGAAACAATGCTGTAACTCTACATATATTACTCATTAAAAAGCTTCACTGAACTCAAAGGAAACTACTTTAGATTTACCTAAAATATGATCTTCAGCTACTTCAGTATTCCAGATACCTGCACCCTTCAGGTCTTGGTTTCTGTGTTATGGCAGATAGAATATTTCTGTGATTTGGCAGTATGTATTATAGATTTATTTTTAGCAGAGTATTCCCTCTGCTAATATTTGTTTCTTTTGCTTGATGAAGACTTCTTTATCATTCAGTGCTACAATTGCCAACAAATTCAATGAAGATCACAGAGTATAGAAATTCCAGAGCATTTTCAGTGTTTAGGTGTTTCATGTGGCTGGCATGGCAATCTGAGCAGCTCATTTATTGAAGAAGGGCTGAGCTCATACTGCTGATCTGACTGATCATTATATGCTTGGCTTCCAGAGAACAAATTCTGATGCTCCATCTTCTTCTTTGCTTATCTCATAATTATACTGTATATAACCGTGGACATGCTGTTGTCAGTTCATTTCCTTTTCTTGCTGATTAGCTTTCACAGCATTTCTTTAACACATCACACAGAAGAAAACTTAAGATATTTCCAAATATTGCATTTTGGAAGTTCTTCATGATCAGCCGTGCATTTTTCTACCACACAAGTGATCACTCTCCAATTGCATTTGTGTCTCACACTTGTATTGCAAACACAATTCCTGATTATTTAAAGAGGCTTTTAAAAACAAAAGTAATTACAATTTTTCAGAGTTCCCAGGCTTGAAACACATATGCCTAAACATAGAACAGAAACCAAGCAGATATAATAGCAATGGAAGAGATAGTTTGGCAGCTAAAACTATCAACAGGGAAATGTAGAACAATTTCAAGAAGATAATATATTAAGCATTCATTACACATATTGTTTCCATTCAAATGTTAAACAATTGATGGGGATTAACTCCAGTATCCTGAACTGCATTATGAACTCTCTTTCATATCATAACTATCTGTATCTGTGGCAGAGTTGAAAGGATGGGAAAGAGACAGGAAGGATGGAGTTTTTTCATCCGTGCAACAAATGCAAATGAAGATTGAAGTCATTATTGCCTGCTTACCAGGTATCTGCCAAAGCAGGCTTGGGGTAAGCAGAAACTCAATTCAACCAATATGGGTTATTGCACTAACATACATTGATGATGTATTGTGAAAACTTGCCATCTACCATCTGTCCTTTGCTTATCTGCAGTAAGGAGTGGGATAGTAGCAACCAGTATCAATCTGCACTGAATATGCTAAAATCTGGCAAGGATCTTAAGGTGTAAATCAATTTGTTCCCAAATGTATATACTGAGGATTGCATCCAAGAAGATTCTTTATTTGTTAAGGCCCAGTCCCACTGGCTGATGGACGCAAAACGTATGCATAAAGGACACAGCGGATGAGCAAAATTTTGGGGGTGGCTCCAT
>BHFT01046932.1:0-45048 GCA_004320025.1 Laticauda laticaudata
TATTTCGTTTCCAGCAATCCGTCTACTGAGATTTCATCTGCTCAAAGAAGTTTTGAGCTGCCACAAAAACTTTTTGATGGTGGATGAAGTATCCAACACGTCCATTCTACATTCCTACGCATACGGGGAACATCGTTATACGTCCGTCGTCATCCGTTACGCATTTTCTGCCATATGCCACTAGGGCCAATCCGCTGCACATCCGCGCAACTCAAATCCGCTCCAGCGGAAAACGGACACAAGGAGGAAGCAAAATGACGTGGAACGGACACACAGCATTAGTAGCCACAGACATAGAAAGATGAAGCGTATGCAGCTCGGATATAAAGCATTAAAACGGAAAAACCCTTCATATAGGGGACATATCTCGGATATTTAGGTGTCTGGAGGATGCCTGGAGTATTGCAGAAAGGACACCTAGAGGAAACCATATTGTCCTATAAAAAGGGGCGAGGAAAACACCTGATCTCACTTTCAGGTCCAGCAGCCCTGGGGCAGACCTCTTCAGCCTTGCTCCTTACTCTTCCACAGCATCCATTCTTCGTCCACCATGGATCATTGCACGCTTCCTTTTGGTAGCCCACCTCATTCAACACCAGAACCAGGCCCTTTCAGGCTCTTTCACCTTTTCTATGGGAAGAAAAGGAGGCAGCCAAGAAGTGTCTGGTGTCTGAAAGCATGGATCAAGGGAGAAGAGCGGAGTTTGGACTCTATGACAAGCTTAGATGTGGAGCTGAGGAAGAAGACACTTGATTTCCAGAAACTTCATGAGGATGCTGCCATCCATTGTTTGACGAAATTGTGGAGCAATCTGAGACCCAGCTGACCAAGCAGAGCGCCAACTTCCATCCCAGCCTGGACCCTGGACTGAAGATGGCACCGACTCTGCACCACCCTGGCTCCGGGACCACATACAGAAACATGCAG
The DNA here is from genome assembly GCA_004320025.1 of Laticauda laticaudata. NCBI lineage: Eukaryota > Metazoa > Chordata > Lepidosauria > Squamata > Elapidae > Laticauda > Laticauda laticaudata. The sequence goes on from BHFT01046932.1 coordinate 928, forward strand.
TATTGCCTGGAGGGTTGCCAACACAACACCATTAAGCATTGTGGTCAAGAAGTGGTCAGCCATCATCGAAGAATACCTGCAGGAGCTCTCCAGTGTCCCTCCACTGAACAAGGCTCTCAGGAGTAAAGGGGACAGGGACTGGGGTGTATGGCGGAGTGCTGGTCTGAGGGGCACCATTTGGGTTTGCCTGGCCCTTGATGAGGACAACAGGAGATGGTTGTGTTCAGGAAGCTCTCAGAAAGCTGGGCTTCAGTCTGTGAAGGTGGGAGAGCCCTTATCTAAGGACCTGCGTGATTGTAGGCACAGGACCGATGACAGATGTTCTTGAGGCCAGGCTTGCATGTGGGGTGGAGGAAGGAGGAGTGTAGTGGGGATGTCTTTGGTTGTGCATCTGGTGAGGTGAGGCGTCTGTGGCGTGCGAGGAAACATCTTGTGGCATCGTGGCATCTGTGGCCGTCGGTGGATCTTGTGCGTCAGGTGGCATCTGTGGCGGCTGTGGCATCGGTTGGCATCAGGGGCACCTGCTGGCGTCCGAAGGAACCTGTGCCTGACTGGGAAGGGCTGCTTGTGCTGCTAGAACTCCTGGAAGCCATAGCCTTGGTAGGAGAGGGGCTGTGGAAAGCCTTGGAAGGGCTGTGACATCGGCTGGGGTGAGGAGCAGACCTGGATGTGGGGGGAGCAAGCTTCTAACTGGGCTGGAGGATGGTGAAGGCAGCGCCATGATCCGCTCCTTCAATCACTGGTACTGGGGCTCGTGCATGTCCCTGAGGGTCTGGCGTTCATGTAGTGAGGAAGGGCTTGTGGGTTTGAGGATGAATTTCGAAGTGTACAACTGCAAGAGGAGATCTGCGCTATTCTTGATGTGTCCCTGTCTCCAAGAAGGACAGTGGCTCTGGTCCCTTCCGATCTGCCTCTCTGCCTGCTTTCTGTGGAGGTGTAGCTGAGGGTTGTGGGTTGGTCCCTGGTGGTCGCTGCTACTTTCTTGCTCCATGTGTCTGCTGAGAGAATCCTCCATGTCCGTCCGCACAGGGGTGTTGCAGCTGCCAGGGGTCTTCTGTCGTGGTGCACTCTTTGGACACCTGCCCGGAAACCCCAAAACGGGGGATCGCTGGTCTCCTTGGCCAGAAGAGACTGGCTGTCTGTGGGCTGCTGGAGTGAGGGTAAACAGAGGGCTGGCTCCTCGGTGGTGGACCTCACCCTCCAGGAAGCTGCACTTTGCCATGACATAGTCTCCCGGTCAGTGAGCTTGACCGCGGCCCTATTGGCCAGACTTCTTCAGGTGGCAGCTTTCCCTTCCACCACCCGAGGAGGACACCTGAGTTAGACCCAGGCTTCCGGCCTTTCTGTCTCCAACCGCCTGCTTGCCGCTTGGTGTCTCGATAGCAGCCTGTGGCCCTTTCTCCACATATACTCCATTCTCCCTCAGCCACTCCAGCACTCTCCTTCATGCTCTCTGCGATGGAGTCTGCTTCTCCTCTCCCTTCTCCATTCTCCTTGCCTTGCCTCTTCCTCCCCTGGCAGGGCCTCAGCAATCAGGGCTTTCAGGGCTTTGGGGCTGGTCCACCCACAGCAGGCCACAGAGATAGCAGCAGGAGAAGCAGCACCAGCAGGAGTCAGCACCAGCAGAACACACCAGCACCAGGAGCAGCACCAGCAGAACACCATGCACCAGCAGAGTCAGCACCAGCAGCAGAAGAAGAAGCAGCACCAGCACCAGCAGCAGCAGAGGTCAGCGGCCAGGGGTGGGATGGTGGATCTATCCCTCTTGCCAGGCTGCCAGAAGATGGCACAGGCTTCCTCTTCTTCCCCATGATGAAGATGTCTGTGATGAAGATGTCTCTGGATGAAGATGTGTCTGGCAGCAGGTCTTTCCTCTGAATGAAAGGCCTTCATGCGAGCTGCCTCCTTTTATATCCGTGGGGCTGATGCAATGACATCCTCCCCGCATGCGAGTGATCCGCTATGCAATCCGCTATGCATCCGCTATGCATCTGCTATGATCCGCTACGGCATCCGTTCATTCCGCTACGCAATCCGCTATGCATCCGCTACGCCATCCGTGTACACATGCCGCTCTTCATCCGCTTCCATTCTGCTCTGGCATCCGCTCTTTCCATTACGCGTCCGCTTTGCGTGCTGCTTCCCCCGGAGCCCGTGCGGACGTGCCATTCGCCTTCCATCCACTTTCAGCCGCTTAGGCTTACATTGAGACCATTTTTAAATCTGCCGATTACGTCCTTCCCTGGTCGTTGTTGTCCGTTCTCTTTAATGCAAATTGGGCACTTTGAGGAAGCTTGATAACACAGATGGAAAATTGCCTCATCGCTGTTGTCCTTTTTACATTACGTTTTGCAATCCGTCGGGCGATGTGACCTGGCCTTTAGAGAGAAATTCCCTGAAGATGGACTCCAGCACAAATCCAAAACCTCTGATCCCGCGTGACCAACCCAAACTGGATCCTACAATATTATCATGGGACACATATATTCGCCTTCATTCATGAAATCATCTTTGTTCATATTTTGCTTTTCATTAGCAATTACCTGATTGGTCATGTGGAACAGGAGGCTGGCATTTGTTAAGAAAATGAATAAACACAGAGTTTACATTCACACTGATAATCTTTAATTTAGATTTAAAAAAATATTGCAGTTGAAAACTGGGTGACGTTAGAGCTTAGATCTTGCATTCATAATTAAATATGTTTATGTGGTGGTGGGGATTTTCATAGTTGGAAAATAAGGAGATTAAAAATGGACTTATTATTTTATTGCAGTGCACCCTTTATGCTCTGATAAACAATCTCTTTGGGGTAGGGGGATCTCAACTTGATTTGAAACAATTCTGGAAACTAATTCTGAGTTAGAAAAAAACATCACCTGAAACCCTTCTGAATTTTTGTAACAACTAAACATCATCAGCGTCAGTAGCAACCTAGGGTGAATGTTTACTCCATACTCACCTGTTGTGAGTTGATATTTCATTTGGAACAGTTATTATCCACCTAAGGAAAAAACTAGCTAGCGATCTGTAATAGAATTGAAGACATAGTTAAGAGATGATGGAGATAGTGGGAAAGTTCATACAAAGCTTTATACAAATTCAACATTCAAGAAGAGTTTCAAAAATTCAGATATTTTCTCAGATGTAGATAACACTGGAGGTGACCTGTTGATTTAACACTTCTACACAAGCAGTGCTAGGTTCAGAAAGTGCAAAGTTGCTGTTCCTCCAAAAAAGTTGATCAACTTGATGAACTGGCTGGAGGAAAAGCTATCCCTAGTTATTAGTACCAGCAGCAGCAACAGAAAAAAACAGATTCAGCCATGTTCCCTCCTCCATAAACCACTGCTCTAGAGGCCCCGTTCAAAATCACTGATCTTCTGTAGGAAACAGGTCCACAAGATTGCTAGAAGAGAGGGATAAATATGTCTAGTGCAGTATTTCTCAGCCATGGCAACTTTAAGATGTATGGACTTCATACTGGCTGGGGAATTCTGGAAGTTGGTCCATTCATCTTAAAGTTAGCAAGATTGAGGAAATATTGGTCTAGGGTATGCAGTATGTGTATCTGTGTATCAAGTTCCTTGAATGATCAAGTTAATTCTGGAGAGTACATTCAACTTAGGATAATTGATTTCAACTCTAGTAGATGAATATTTCTACATGTTTGCAGATCCATGCAAGTCTGGCAATGGGTCTACTGGTTAATTTCTCTGAATTAATTGGCTGATCACTATCACTAGATAGAATTATGGACTAGGTGGATGGTTTTTCTGATCTATCCTAGCACTGTTTACATTTCCTGCCTGGGATTTGAATGCTCTAGCCTTGTCTGTAGACATCATCCATAGATTACATGGTGAAACTGTTTCTAGGTATGCATGATTAAAATATCATTCAAATTGCTGGTGCTGGATTGCATGATTAAATGTTTTATCCATTTGCAAAGTACTAAGGTAATCTGTCTTTAACTAGAATTTCCAATAAGTCAGACTATGGTATCTGTTTCCTCTGCTGCCAGCTTTCTGCATTATATGTCTGGAATACTCTACCTGTCTCTGTGGTTTCTTCCCCAAACCCCAAAAACTTTAACCTTAGACTTTCTACTCACCCCTTTCCTAAGAGACCTGTAGGGGGCGAGCATAAGCACACCAATGTGCCTACGGTCCCTGTCCTATTGTTTCTTTTATTTTTCTTATATGTATCCATTTCATGTAATCATAATTATGTTTATACTTATACCTATTATCTTGTAAGCGATTGACAAATCAAATAAATCAAACCATCAGCCAACTTGGTTAGATGAGTTCATATTTTAAAGGTAAACATGGATTTGAGTAGTATTTTGTCACCTGAATATCATATAAGCTATCAGAACTAATATTATCAGTAGGCCCTATAAAGCCTAAACCTCAGATGATCTTGCATTTTAATCCGATTGGTTGCTCAAGATAAATTCCTTCCTTTTTGAAATTTGAACCCTTCTAGTTGCCTGCAGGAATAGTGGTTGGATCTACCACACGTTATGCTAAATCATAAATGACAATCATAACCACTGAACTGACTCAGTGCCAGTCAAAACCAGCCAAGCCACATTAGGTGTTCACAATAACTGGATATCTGCAAGTGGCACATCTGAGATGGTATCTGTGCTCTTGTCAAATTAATTATGCTTTATTTATTTATTTTTAAAGTCCTCGCAGGATTGCCAGATTTTGCAAGGTTTCTGCATTCTCGTGTAATAGCTCATAAAATGTTTGTTTTCTTTCACAAAATTACTGAAATCCCTATTGATCTGTAACAGAATAACTGAGTTGGAAGGGACCTTGGAGGTCTTCTAGTCCAACCCCCTGCGAAGACAGTAAACCCTATACCATTTCAGACAAATGGGCATCCAATCTCTTCTTTAAAACTTCTAGTATTGGAGCATTTATAACTTCTAAAGGCAAGTTGTTCCACTGATTAATTGTTCTAACTGTCAGGAAATTTCTCTTTAGTTCTAAGTTGCTTCTCTCTTTGATTAGTTTCCATCCATTGCTTCTTGTCCTGCCCTTCAGATGCTTTGGAGAATAGGTTAGACCATGCTCTTTTTTATCGCAACCCCTGAGATATTGGAAGACTGCTGTCGTGTCACCCTTAGTCTCATGAGCCTGTTTTTAAATTTGGGGTAAGAGCCACCTACAATTTTGTACACTGATCCCTGGCACCTGGAAAGGTTGCTGAAGCCTGTTGTAATTTGCCAGAGACCTCTGGTGTTTAGCTGCTACTTCTGGAATGTAACCTCTCCTTCCTTGTTACGTGCTTCCTGGCCTTTTGATTGCTGCCTTGAGCATTTAACCCATATTTGCCCCAGATAGATATCTGGCCTCTGGCCTTTTTGAATCAGGAACCTCCACTACTCATGAAGAAGGCTTGGTTGAAAATTATGGTTTAATGTTTGACAGGATCTTGAAGATTCCTTAAGCCAGCCTCAAAACAGGAATTTACAAATAACAATATGTATGTTAACAGCAATTGTTTTTCTCGTAAGGGAAATCCCACAACCCATTGTACCTAAGGTCTTAACTTTAGAAATCATCTGATATTCTTTGGGCTGAACTCTGCTCTGATTTTTTCCCCATAGAAGAAATATACCTCTTTGTTTTGATAATTCCTCATGGGAAACTTTATAAGAATCTCTTCCTGCAAACTATTCTAAATTCTGCCCAGTCTCAAGATCTTCCACATCCTTAAGGATACCTGCAAAAGAATAATAATAACTGCATGAAATCCATTTGCATTTTAAAGTGTAATATAAATTATTAATAATAGTTCTTTTTAGAAAACAATTGAAAGTATGCCTGTTCATTTAACATTTATGGCTTAAGAATTACTATGTGTACAAACTATCTTTACATTTGTCAGTTTTTAATCCCACTTTTCTACTTTTTTTCTCTTTTTAAAAAGAGGACTGTATTTTTTTTTGGTTTTGTATTTATTGTTTTGAAGCATTATGTGATGGCTTTATCTACCTCTTTTTCTCCTTTCTCTTGTAAGCCATTCTGGGCTCCTCTGGGAGGCAGAATAGTGTAGAAATAAAGTAAAACAAAACACAACAGCAATATGCTTGAGTACTTGAAGAAGCTGAGTGCTCTAGAGCTCAAAATGATTGTCTGACAGTCAGATTTTGCACCCAATATTCTATTGCTGTGAGCAGCAAGCTTTTTTATTGCAAGTTTTGTCCACAGCAGTTGAGAATAGCATAGGTGGTCTCACTTTTTACTATTTTTTTCAGTAACTTTGTGAGGTGAACTGTCTACTGCTTCTCATTTGCCAATGACCATTATGTTTCACTGATTAACAAGTCATTCCAATAGTCCTATAGTGTTTATTGAAATACCTAACCGTGACAAATACTTTTTAAACTGCGTTATTATGAAGAAAAGCTAGTGTTCAATGTTTAAAGCTGAAACCCTGCTGGAAATCTTGTAAACAGGAACCCCACTCAACCCAATGTCTGAAATGCTGTCTAAGAACAATTTTACAAGGCAAGATTCTGATAGAAGACACCCATCATAGCTGGCTTCTAGATAAACTAAATTATAGAAAAAATATTTTAAAATGATACCCATATATAGTATACAGCTCTCAAAACATTTTAGCCAGGCTGCTAATGATTTAATTAAAGGAAGTCAATATATCCTTATAGCTGAAAAGGCTTGGTATAGTAAGATTTTTCTCCTGATCCCCTTCTCTTCTATGAAACTGCTATCTGGATCAAGAACAACCTCAGAATTAAAATCATGGCTGCCAATTTTTTTCAAGCTCTTTTCCATGACCCAAAATATGTTACCAATTCATATACATCTGAAATCCAGACACGCAGAATCCAGGCAGATTACATAGCTTTTATAATAGTCAGAAAAATTGTAGTTGAAAATCTACATTTTCGAACAAGGCTACAGAACTATTACTCCCTCCCTGATATCAATAATATTGGATGAACTCAGGCAGCTAAAGAATTTGCTGCATTGGGTTTTGTTCTTTCTCTCCCCCCGCCACCCTCGCTAGGTTGTCGTGTTCTGTTAAAACTAATAAAACAAGGTTAGGGACATTTCCTTCAAGGACCTCTTTGCTTCTTTCATACAAATGTCTATTCCTTAGACATTTCCTATTTGGGTTTTTTTTTGCCAGTTAGCTGCCCATCTTGGGAACTTAGCTCAATTTTGCAGCTCAATATTGGCTAGCGTTTTTCTCTGCTGCAATTTAATGTATTAGCTTCGGAGGTGCTCTGGGGAAGATACATAGCCTTGCTTTTTCTTTATGAGTTTGTCTATGCAATAACTATGACAGAGAAACAACAGACTATGCTCTCTTGTTTCTTAAATTTTATCCCAGAATAATTGAGGAAAAGATGATCCTGCTATTAATTATGTTCACATTTGATAATAATCCAGGATTGTCATTATTAGTACTTTTTATTTTTTCCTCAGTGGCATGAGAATAAGAATTCTTGTTGTGTTAATGTTATCTTTATTTCTGAATTATTTACATAATAACTGAGTTTTGCTTGTAATCAGGATTTAGCATTTGGATAGCTTTTATTGCTGGTCTAATACCTGCAATAAATAAGTAAGCAAACCATGTTGTATAGTTACAATGATCTGATATGTGCCTTATGTATGACCGGCATGGTTAGAGTAGTGGACTGTCCTTTGACCTACTTTACAGAGCACAGCTTCACATCTGAAAAGCAACAGGCAGCAAACTGTTATTGTCTCTGAACAACCATTCAGTCCAACTTCATTTTAAAGACAAAGACTGCTAAAAAGAGAAAAGTAGAAAAGTGCAGTGGTGGGACTTAATTCTGTGAGTGTCGCTTGATGGGTGTGGCAGGGGAAAGATGGTATAAAATCTCCAGTCAGAGGTAGTATTTGCCTGTTCTCTGGACAACACAAAATTTTCACTACCGATTCTCCAGAACTGGTCAGAACCTGCTGAATATCACCTCTGATTCAGTGTGAGTTGTCCATTCAGAATTGGTAACTGGCCAGTGCTCAATCAATCAAGAATCAACCTTCAAGAAGAGACTGGACTGCCATTTGTCAGAAATGGTGTAGGGTATCCCGCTTGGGTGGGGGGTTGGACTAGATGACCTATAAGGTCCCTTCCAACTCTGATTATCTGTTATCTGTTAATCAGGATAGACCTGGAAGGGACCTTGGGAGGTCTTCTAGTCTAACCCCTTGCTGAAGCAAGAGATCCAATACCATTCCAGAGAAGTGGCTGCCCAGTCTCTTCTTAAAAACATCAAGTGATGAAGCACCCATAGCTTTCTGAAGGCAAGCTGTTCTTCCTGTTATTTGTCCTCACTGTTAGGAAGTTTCTCCTCAATTCAAGGTTGCTTCTTCCCTTGATTAGTTGATTCTATGCCTCTGTTTATACAACCAAGGATTGCATTGGCTGCTCTGGCACACTGCTGACTCATATTTAGGTGACTGCCCACGATGACTCCAAGATCCTCTCAGTTACTGTTTTTGAGCCAGATTTCACCTAATCTGTACTTGTACCATTGGTTTTTCCTGCCCAGATGTAAAACCTTGCTTTTCTCCACCTTAAATTTCATGTTGTTGGATAGATCTTTTTGCATCCTCAGCTTGTTTTCTGGGGTTCCAATAGTTTTAAATGTCAATAGTTTTATCTGTTGTTTTCTTATTTACACAAAAACAATTATTTATAAAATGTGCATGTCTGCATGCATTAATACTGTATAGGAACAAATTATGTTAATTCTTCTTCTGCCATTTTATGTTTGACAATACACACTTAGCCATCTTGTCTATCTCGGTTAATGACATGTGTAAATCTCCCTTCCCTGAGCAAACTTCCAGACACATTCAAGTTCCTTTCATCACTCAGTTCCCTCCCACCCTTCCAATCTTCCTGAGGTTGTTTCACACATCATAGCAGGTGATGGTGGCAAAATGGAGAGTTTTTTTTCCACATGTGCTTTCAGTAGGAATCTGCTCTCAGTCGCAACTTCCTGATGCACAAAACATCATGCTGTACATATTATTTTCGCTTAAAAAAAAAAAAAGGTTGTTCTTTTCTGCCTTCTTCTTCAATCTCTATCAAAGGTTTATTGTGACTTAAGGAAACCATCATTTCCTACAGAACTTTTCATACAGTTTATCTTGATTTGTTTATGAAATTCTCTGCATCCTGCCTTTGACCCTGGAAACCTGAAAGTGCCCCCTAAATTGCTTGAATTTGAATAAATATAAATAATATCACACACACATACACACTTGCTACAAGTGACACAAAGAGCCATGGAAAGATACATGCTCGGCATTACAAGAGAAGATAGAAAGGCCTGCCCATGGATTAGAGAACAAACGAAAGCATACACCATTATCAAGAGCGCAAAAGAATTGAAATGGAAATTGGCTGCCCACAGAGCAAGAAGAAGTGATGGCAGGTGGAACAAAGCAGTCAAAGAACGGATCCCACTTCAGTGGTGGTGTTCTACTGGTTCGGCCTGGTTCGGCCTGGTTGGGCCTAGTTCGGCCAAGCTGGTAGTGCTGATGAGCAGCAGAGACCAAACCAGTTTTCTCTCCAACACTCTGCTGTTAGGCCCACCTGCCCACCCGGGCTTCCATACTAACCTTTATTCCTTGCTTTTGAAACACAGCTGCTTTGTGTGGCACAGCAGATTGCTGCACGGCAGCTGATGAAGCCACAGGGAGAGTGCAGGATTACAGGAGGTGAGTCAGAAAGCCTCTGAGCCTGTGCAAAGTGCGCAAAGCGCACCCACCAAACCACGCCCACCAAACTCGTGGCAGACATAATTGAAACGCACCACTGTCCCACTTGATAAAAAGTATCCACAAAAGTGACCTAAACCAAGATGGGTTGACGACATCAGTAAGTATTGTGGGCCCAACTGGCAAAAGGAAGCTCAGGACCGTATGGGTGGGAAACATGCAGAAGAGGTGACTTTGGTGACTTTAAGACATGTAGACTTCAACTCCCAGGCTTCTTCAGCCAGCCATGCTGGCTGGGATATTCTTGGGGGTTGAAGTCCACAAGTTAAAACACCCTGGTTAAAAAAAAGAACAAAAAAAAAAAGGAAAATCCAGAATGATTTGTGATAAGTTTTAAATAATATGCTTTGGAGCAAGCATTTATTTATTTTATTTAGTGTACGGCATCTACAGAGATCACGTAATTGCTGATATACAAATTTAGTTTAAATAAACCAGAATAGAATAGAAATAGAATAGAATAGAATAGAATAGAATAGAATACAGTACAATGCAATGCAATGCAATGCAATACAATACAATACAATACAATACAATACAATACAATACAATACAATACAATACAATACAATACAATACAATCACAACAGTCACAAAATAAACTGTTGTAAGGCGAGGACTACCTATATTCCGTACAGTCTGGGACAGAAGTTTTCATTTGTTGATGCTAACTTCACCCCAGCTTTCAAGGGAAAGGACTCTGTTGCTCCTCCCACTGCTGTGAAAAGGGATTTCCCCAACTCTCCCCATGCTGCTAAATGTCTTGCCAAGAGACACACCTGGGGTTCTGCCAAGCAGTTTGCCAAACGGATATCAACCTCGATATGCAGTTTTATTCATCCTGATTTATGATTATGCTTCTACATTGCCTGGTGACTGTAGGGTTTTTTTTGTTTTGTTTTGTTTGGAAAACACACAAATATTTTAAAGCAAATTTTAGAAAACGAAAGGAACTTTTGTAAAAAAACAAAAAAAGCAGCATGGAAATCAGTTCAATCATCAAGATAAAATCAGAAGTACAGCAATAATAATATTATGTCTGCTAACAAAAGAGGAACAATAAATCTTCTGCATATAAAAATGCAACAGTAAAACTAGCAGTAAAATAGTGTTATTAAATGCTGGGGAAAATAAAAAGGATTTTCCTTAGGACTGAAGGGAACATGATACAAGGAAGGGCATTTCCTAAACCAGGCACCACCATTGAACATTCTCGCTTTCTTGGGATTACAATACAATACAACATTCAGAGCCACAGTGGTGCAGTGATTAGAGTGCAGTACTACAAGTTACTTCTGCTGGCAGTTCAAATCTCACCAGGCTCAAAGTTGACTCAGCCTTCCATCCTTCTGAGTCGGTGAAATGAGGACCCAGATTGTTGGGGACAATATGCTGACTCTGTAAATTGCTTAGAGAGGGCTGTAAAGCACTATAAAGCGGTATATAAATCTAAATGCTATTGCTATGACTCACATCCCTGAAGCTACAAAAGAAGAGATGCCTGTATGCATTTTCCCACAAGCTCTTTAAAGGTTGATTCAGCCCAGAAGAGCCAGTGTAGTTGGTAAAGGATTACATGACTGGCCCTATCTTAGTACTATTGATTTGCAGTAAGTAAAGTCTTTTTCTCCCGTTGTTGAAAAAGCTTAACCAGAATGTTTGGACAATAGTTTTTAATTCAAAAGTTGATATCAACATATCAAAAGTGGTTACGTTTGGTGCATATCAAAGGATATAATTTAAAAACCAACACACACCCCACCCACCCCCCAAATGCCTGTTTTTTCTGACATCCAGTTGAAGCGTCAGAGTGATAGCTACTACTTCCTGGCAAGTTTATAGCAATGTTGCATATTTGGATGGATAGATCCATTATGTATGTATTGCCCATTATTAAAGATCATATTGAGTTTATTTCATTACATGTCAGGGATTTAGGAGAATGATGAGGTAATCGCTAGAAGATGGAATCCTTGCAGTGACAAGAGAGAAATGTGTAGTGCTTATGAGAGATCTTGACAAGGAAGTATTTGCACCCATGCTTTGAATCCTAATTGGTGTGTTCTTGTTTCTACATTTTGTGAGGCTCACGGCTCCACTCTCAAATCTGATATAAAACTAATAAAACTCCAGGCCTAAGAATAGGCATGGGAACAAACACCCAAACTTGATAGATATCAGCAGGCCTGACTAATCGATTCTAGTCTTTGAATTCAAGGATTACTAGGGCAAACTCCCCGATGTCCTGCAAATAAGTATAAAATGGACAGGTAGGTAGATCGTAGGCAGATGATGGATGGGCGAAGAGAGAAAAATAAAGATTAGCTTTCAATTTTGCATGGGCAGTGGTGATAATGACTATTAATGGGTGCCACTTAGTGGGTATTGCAACTTTCTCTCTTCCTCTCTGATACAGCTATGCAGACGGCACAGTGGCTTGCCTCTTCTGACTTGAAAATGCCAACCGGATTTTCCCCTGCTTGCTTAAGTTAAAGATAATCAGATGCAGGTATTTAGACTTCTACCAAAGCAAAAATGGGCATGGGAGGGTGAGGCCCAGGCTGATTTATGGAGAGAGCTTCTTCCCCTTTCATAAATCTGCATCTGCAGTCTGTGCTTTTCAAAGGTGTGCTGGAGCAGCACTCAGTCTAAGCTTTCCTCTCCCCACACTCCTCCTTCTTTCTGTTGAGAGTAGTAAAACACTACAAAGCAGTGGTGGGATTCAAATTTTTTTACTACTGGTTCTGTGGGCGTGGCTTGGTGGGCGTGGCAGGGGAAGAATAGTGTAAAATCTCCAGTCAGAGGGGGTATTTGCTGGGTCTCTGAACTACTCAAAATTTCCGCTACCGGTTCCCCAGAACTGATCAGAAACTGCTGAATACCACCTCTGCTATCAATAGAGCAGAACGTGCTCTTAATCCAAGACCTTCATCATTATACCACATGGGCTGGCTAGTTTGCCTTTCTAGAGATTAGGTTACCCTGGCAGATAGCAGCCCTCTCTCTCTTTTTATAAAAAAAGAAGTAAAAAAAAGGAGGGGATAGGAGGAGAAGAAAGTTTGACTCCTTCCACTCCCTGGGCACTGTCTTCAATGGCCATTTGGACTTGGACAAATAGACATACTGGGCATCTGGCTTCCATGAAGACATCTTCATGTGCCCAGCATGCTCTCTCTAAAGTACCATTCAGACATTGCATAGCTCTTTATATTTCTAGGTCTAGCATACTTCTAAAACACCCAAAATATCCTTGGGAATAAATGTCTACGGATGTTCTCGGTCATCCAGGTCATGGTGGTCTCAAAGGTGCTTTTTCAAGAGGCAACTGGACTTTCTGGTTTTTCTCTGAAGATGCTTCTTCAGCTCAGAGCTGATTCTCAGTTATCCAGGCCATAGATGTGCTGAAGAAGCTTCTTGGACGAGAAGCGAAACATCTTCAAAGAAAAACCAGAAATTCCAGTTGCCTCTTGAAAAAGCACCTTTGGGATGGCCTTGGGAATAGTTTAAGGGCCCAAAGGACTTCCAGGTTTAGCCTTCAGGCAATTGGAACAACAGCAAAAGCTCCCTGGGGTAGTGTCACTGTATGTCGGGGGGGGAATGGAGTCGGGGGACAGGAATCCTCCCATTGTGGCCCTTAAAATTATCCTACGATAAAATTGTATGGACTGGACCACTCTCAAGCAGGGGTGGGATTCTACCGGTTTGGACCAGTTCTATGGAACTGGTTGTTATGATTCTGTGCAGTTCAGAGAACAAGCAAATTGTGCCCCTGGCTGGCCCTGCCCCTCCCCTCCCTGGCCAGTGAGTCCTTACTGCGCATGCCCAACATCGCTGATTGCATTCTCCCCCATCCAGTCACTCCTTAAGATATTTCTTTTTTTTCCCCTCCCAACAATCAACTATTCCAATGATCAGTTATGTCAGGATTCCCCTCACTGTGTTACTGCTTCGCCCAGGAGGCTTCCCTGAGGTCCAGGAGGCAAAAATAAATAAAAATTGGGGGGGGGGATGCTGCCGAAAAGAAGAAGAAGCCACACCCACCCAGTCACATGGCCATGCCCATATATCCATGCCTACCTAGCCATGCCCACAGAACCGGTTGTTAAAAAAATTGAATCCCACCCCTGCTCTCAAGCCTTGTTACTGAAGCAGGTTTCTCTGTCAGGACAACATAAATTATTAGTATGGAAAAATGCTCATTTAAGGACCCCTTCAATGATTGATGGAGAAGAATGCTACCCTATTGCCAATGGGGAAATAGCTTGCTTTCAACTTCTAAATGTTAATATTGGGAAAGTGGGGACAAGTTTCTCATACTTTACCTTGAACAGCCAAATCTGTAGAGTCACCAAATCTGTAGAATCATCAAATTTATAGAGTCACCATGCTATTGGAGGAGAAATATTCTTCTTTCAGAAATCCAAATAAAGATACTCTCTAACAAAATTTCTCAGCATTGGGGGAACTCTTCCTCCAGGAATCCTGGGTGCGAGAAGAAGAGTATGCCTGAAATAGCATCATCTCATGAAGAAAAGTAATACATTGAGACCTAAGGCACAGCCACCCTTGACCCTGTCTCATGTCACCCCTATCTGCCCTATCGTTTGATCAAAGATTGATTGGTCAACCAGGCTACCTAAGCTCTCCCAAATGCCCAAGTGGAATAAGGCTAAGCCAAGCCTCCCTACCTTTTGTTCTAGAATGAAAACCCTTAATGTGAATGAACTGGAGGAGAGGGCAGTGGAGAGAAGGCAGAGAAACCATCACAGCCCCAAGAACAATAAATGTCTTCCCAGACTCTCTCTCTCTCCCGTTTGGCCCATAGGGAATGAGAATTGGCAAGTAGGGGATGGGTGGGAAGAGGAGAAGAAAAATAAATAATAACAATAATACGACTAATAATTTCTAAAAGAAATAGGAGTGAAAAATAGTGGGTGGGAAGAAGAATAGTAAAAGCTGAAGTGATAAATAGAGGAGGAGGTAGGGCAGTGGGCAAAAGATGAAGGCTAGGAAGGAAGGACAAAAAAAAGCAAGAAATGGGAAGGAAGAATGACTAAGAGAAAGAAAAATGAGAGAAGTGGGGATGAAAAGAATGAGCAGACAAAAGAGTGGAGATTGAGAGGTGGAGGGAGAGAAGATGATGGTCCCAGTCCAGGAGATGTGCCCCTCCCCCACTCCGGGTGCAAGGATCATACCGTTTGGCCAAAAAGCGCCCTCCCTTAAATTTCTGCAGAAAGTGGGGGTGGGTGGGTGTCGTTCCCCCCCATCCTCCCATTCTCTTGCTCACTTTTGCACTTTTATATCTGAATAATTAAGTCATCTGAATTCCGATGATTTACCATTTCCAATGATAAATAGTCATTACAGGAGTTGGCCAGTTGGCAGATCTTTAGCTTGAAGTTATAATTTGTCAAACTGCCATTAGATTCATGTTTTATGCTAATGAAGGTAGACTTATTGACTCAGGGTTAGGCAATGACCGGGTCATCACTGCCCTGAGGCAAGGTGGAGGTCAAAAGGTCAGAGGTGAAAGGAAGAGTGGGCCCTATGGATTTTCTCCAGGGGGTTTGTGATTTTATAAGAAAGCCTCTCTAAATGATATTTAAAGAAAAAGTGGAATATTCTAAGGGTACAAGGTTGTGTGTCTTTTAACAAGTCAGGCACAATATTTAGATCCAGAGGATGGATAAATGTGATACATTGCTTTCTTTTATTGGCTTCCTCAAGAAGAAGAAGCCTATTCATAGTGCCGAATTATAAAGTCTTGCTCTTGAATTCTTGCTCAGGAAATGAAGTGACTGCATGTGAAAATCACAGTGTTTGCATGTGCATGTGTAAAATGACTCACAAGCCATAAGGAGAGTGGTTCAAAGGCCAGAGGTGGTAGCTCCTAGTTTCCTGAATGGTTTCCCACCATTTCTTCAAACCTATTCTTCCCACTTCTTTCCCAGACAGAGCAGTTAACATGCCTTTCATGTTAAAAGTGAATTCGGGCCAACATGGACAGCTGTTGTCAAACTGCTGCAAAATTCCAGCAATAGGTACCATAGATCTTAGAATCCCACTGTATTGTGGCCCCTTCATAAGGTAACAAATTTTTCCTTCTTTTTTTTACCCATTGCTAGTTATGCCTCCTATCAATCCCAAGTGCAAATCCTCTGAAATATTGTACTTTCAAGCCATGTGATTTAATATGCAATATTCATTCCCAGTTCAAAGGTGTCAGGATTTTTCTTCATCTGTTGTCGTATATGTGGGTCACTGGGTCACTGGGTGCATGTTTGGTAGTTGCTGAGAGGACAAGTAAATAATATATCTTTGATAGGTATGATAATTTTTTCCTTTAAATGATGGGGGATTTTTTCAGACAAAGGAGTAAGTTGTTATATTTTGTTGTGTTTCAGCTATGATCTTTCATCCATATTCATGGAGATCAAATTCGCAGTTACAATCTGGAAATAACTGCAGAATAAACCATTATTGTTCTGGAAAAAATCCTTGATATTCAGGGAATCACTGAAAGAGTAATTTGCTTTGTGGATATCACCTTTGATTGTTACACTGTATATGACCCAGTTGCACTCCAGAACAATTTTGATTTTCAGATTTCTATAATCTATATCTGAATGATCTGATGCCAAATGACATGGTTCTTTGGAATAAGTGTTAATGTGTAAGATTCTGGGTCAGAAGATTACCTTGTAATCTCTTGTAAGTAGTTCTGCAATAAAGGTATGGAGTGCAAACAAAAAGGAAATATGAGAGAGAATACTATTCAATGCAATTTCTTTTACTGCTTCCTTCACATTTTCTCTCATTTTCTTACATAAACCAAATAAGGTAGTTGCATTTTTTTAAAAATCCCATAATGACCTGCATTGTTGTTGTTGTTGTTTTCTAATAGCCCAGGCACGTTAGAGATCAATAATCATATTTGTAATAGATTTCATAATATTTATAAGCTTGGAAGGATGTTTGATTTTTTTCTTTCCAGCAGAAAATGTATTCTCCTCATCTTTAAAACATAACCTGAGCCATACTGTTTCTGGCCATGGAAAATCTGGATACTATTGGGAGTCTGGAAATACAAAAGTTCAAAAGTTTAGAGTCTATGCAGCACAACCAAATAATCAAGGAAGCAAGTTTGAAGATTTTTGCAAAGTTCAGTCAATTACACCCCTCCCCTCTCACCCCTTACATTTTTTTAATCTCATATTGGTGTACTTCAATTTGTATTTTGCCAGTTGATGACTATGGAATATTTTAAAGGTATAGCTGCATTACAATCACATTTTTGTAAAAATGTGTATTTCATTTCCTTTGTTTTTCTGATATTGATACAGATTTCCTGTGCATGAGTGGGAAAAATTACCTGTGCTATTAATATGTCCACATAGACAAAGAGCTGTAATGTACAGTATGCACAAGGTTCTGCCTTTTAAAGCAAAAATAAATAGCACATGCAGAGCCTTACATGTGGTGTTAGAGATGAATGAGCTTATCATCACATCAAAGTTATTTGGATCAAAGTCCAGTTTAGTACAAGCATAGGTAGGTGCTTCTTCAAATTTTTGTAAATATTCTTTAAAGTAACACAAAGTTGAATAAATGAATAAGATCCCTAGCTGATTTTGCTAGTAGACTCTAACATTCCTATGGAAATAAATAGCAGAATAAGAATTTGTGCTTATGCCTCTGTATTTTTGTAGGCACATATATTGTAGCTCTCCAGTAACAGTCACTAATACACATGTTTGTGTTTTAAACAAAGTCAACCAAATAAAATGAATGAGACTTTGCATTAGTCATTTAGTCTCACTTCCAGTAGGAATATCTGGAAGATTGTTCCACAACATTCTATTAATGTATTTTCTTCCAGTCTCCAGAGGCCTTATCAGCCATTGTGTTGGGTGATTCTGTATTTATTTGTTCTAATCAGCAAATGAGATAGTGTGCCATGCCATTCACACCTGACTCTTCATTCTTGCAGTGGCCAGCCTAAAGTTTAAAGGGACATTCACAGGAACATGAATGCAATAATGTCACTTCTTCATTAATGTACCTCCAAATAGTATAATACTTCTGGATAGTAGGGCCCTGCAAACTTTAAAAGATTGTAGAGGGACCAATAACAAAATGTAGAATAGATAAAATGTTACCAGCTGTGATAAACTTAGCTGGAATTCATTTATTTATTTGTTTCATTTCACTTCTATCAAATCTAACAACTCTTGGTAGTTTCCATGGTATAAGAGAAATCTATTAAAATATCCAAGATACATTTAAAAACAGCAACAAAATAATCAAATCTTGCACATGACAAAACATGTACAGATTATAGCAACAATAAAATGAAGCAACAATACAATGAAATCATAAAAATAATAAACTCTGGCAGAGGAGATAAATTTCACAGAATGTTCTCTGAAATAGTTTGGTTCTTAACACCCTTCTAAACTCCATCAGAATGCTAATTTCCATCATGACATTATTCCAAAACACCATCATAGCTTCTTGAAAAGAAGCACTTCCTAATTTTAGCTCCCCTCTCTTCTTGGGAATGTGGGACCTTAAGTATCTCCCTCTTGATGCTATAAGGCTGGGCTGATTTAATTTGGCCTTGTAGGCACTCAAACTATAAAGGGCTTTATAAATCAAAACCAGCCCTTCAAATTGTACCTGGAAACCATCTGATAATCCTTACAAGACCTGCCATATCAGTGTTTACATGCACCCAGTGTCAAGTGCTAGTTAACATACAGGCTGCTAGATTCTCGATTTGCTGTTGTCTCCAAGTAGTCTTCAGAGATAGGCCCTTTGTATATTGTAAAGTTAATCTGTATAGCTCTTTATAGTAATATTTGGAAGCTGCACGACAGGTAAAACTGCAATCGGTGCAACTACCAAAGGTGAACAAAGGAAACTCTTGCCACAGTTTCTATTTTCAGTCCAAGCACTGCTATGAGGGACATACACCCCCCAAAAGAAAATATCATAGGCCTGCTCCTTCGAAGGTACTGTTTGCTTGTTCAGAGACAACATTGATATTTATAGAGAACTGCAATGGACAAATACTACCTCCACATTGTTGGGTTCAGTTTTAGTCTGTTTTCTCCTATCCATCTTCTTACAGCTTCTGAGCACCAGGACAAGACCTTGGCAGCATCACCCCTACAGTTCAGAGTGGCAATCTATAATTGGGTATCTTCAACATACTGATGACATCACACCACAAAATTTTCAAATGACCTTTCTTAGTGATTTGACACAGCTTTTAAAGAGCAAGGGAGAAAGGGCCCTCTCCCCCACTAGACTAAAGCCACCCAATAAAGAAGGAGCAACACCCCACAAAACAGTGCTTCCAAATCCAAATCTTGCAGATGATACAGTATGATGTCAAAATTGATGGCATTGAAATCCACCAAGATGTCTAAAGGAGCAGAAGAGACATCCTATCCCCATCCAGGAGAGTAAACAATGTGGTCTCAGTTCCATACCTGGCTGAAAAAGCTCTAAACCAGGTCTGTCAAACCTTGGCAACTTTAAGACTTGTTGTGATGACCCAGAGTGTAACACAAATGTAACAAAATCCAAAATGTAAATAAATGTACTTTAATGCCTCCAACTTGGCCCCACTGTTCAATAATTTTCAGTTGGAGATAAAACTTATTCAAAAATAATCTTCAAAAGAAAGCAATGCAGTCCAAATTTAATGAACAGATAGAGGTGAAATAAAAAACCAAAACAAACTATAATGAAGGAAATTCCCCAAAAGACCAGGATAAGTAATTACCAACTTTTAGGAGATAACAAGGCACAGTCTGTTGGAAGGACGCCAACCAAGATAATTTCAGCCCAAATAAAACACACTTTGCTTCTGATAATGCTGTATTTTAACCGTCTCTCTAATACACTATTCTCCTCAGCTGCAACCAATGAGGGGGATCATGGCCACTTCCTCTCTCATAAGCCAAGCTGTTTCCTTCTCTGTTCCTTCCTGCATGTCCTAGGATGAAGAGGGGATGGGCCTGGTTCTTTCTCTGACTGCCCAGCCAGCCTCTGCTCTTCTCCAGCCTCCTCCACAACCTCCGGAGCCACATCTCCACTCCCTGACAGCTGTTCCTCCTCTCTCTCAGAGTCCCACTCTAACAAGGGCATGACACTTGTGGACATCAACCCCCAGAATTCCCCAGCCAGCCATGCTGTCTAGGGAATTCTGGGAATTAAAGCCAGCAAGTCTTAAAATTGCCAAGGTTGGACCATCCAATATAAGCAATCTCCTTTTTCGAGGACTGCTGCACTCTCAACAATCATTTCTCCCAAAAGAAAGAGACTGGATAATAGTTCTTAAGATAGAATACTTTATTAAGACCATTGGATCCAGGGAATCTTTAGGAGACACATCTCATAGCCTTTTCCAAAACTGCTGGCAACCCACTCACCCTTGCAAAGAGATGTTGAAAGGTCCAGATGATTACATCATCTCTACCTATTCTTTACAATAGCCAAGACAGACAGAAGCCCGACACAAGTGCTATCTGAAAGTGATTTAATTCCATTATTTTGTTCCATTTGATAAGACCAAGTACAAGTAGTCATCGACTTACAACAGTGCATTTAGTGACCGTTCAAAGTTACAACAGCCCGGAAAAAAAATGACTTATGACCACTTTTTGCACTTTTGACTGTTGCAGCATCCCCAAAGTCACATGATCAAAATTCAGATATTTAGCAACTGGTTCATATTTATGACAGTTGCAGCGTTCCAGGGTCGAGTGATCCAATTGTTGTGATCTTCTGACAAGCAAAGTCATTGGGGAATTTGATTCACTTAACAGCTGGGTTACTAACTTAACAACTGCCATGATTCACTGAACAACTGTGGCAAAAAAGTTGTAAAACAGGCAAAACACATTGAACAAATGGTCCACTTAGCAACATAAATTTTGGACTCAAGTGTGGTCGTAAGTCAAGGATTACCTATATGAATCTGGGGACTTAAAACAGGTATAAAAACTCAGTTTTGTTGGGATTCCATTATTTTTCTT
The DNA here is from genome assembly GCA_004320025.1 of Laticauda laticaudata. Classification (NCBI taxonomy): domain Eukaryota; kingdom Metazoa; phylum Chordata; class Lepidosauria; order Squamata; family Elapidae; genus Laticauda; species Laticauda laticaudata. Next base: position 21,785 of record BHFT01046932.1, read on the forward strand.
GAAGACGAACACTGCAATCATATTTATATTTGTTCAGAAGTTAAATTTCCATTCAACAGAGTTTATACATCCAGGTACAGTAAATTTAGACTTCAAACCTACGTCTTGTAGAATTTATTTTTGAACAAGCTTATATCAGGGTTCTCTGTTAAAAAAATTAAATGTGAATAACAACAACTTGAAAGGAAGAAGTCAAAAAAGAAAAGGAGACAGAATGCAATATTATCTAGTACACATTTCTTGTTATTGGAATTTATTGGGATCTTTGCATGCTAGTGTAAGGAAACTTTTTGACAAAATCAGAAGGCATTACATCGCTTATCTATTCTTTACTTTATTTGGGCATTATTAGTATAGGAGAATGCGGAGATAATTTAGAACAGGGGTCACCAACCTTCTGGACCTCAGGGACCACCAAATTCATAATTTTAAATCCCAGGGACTACTAATATGAATTTTGAATTGATGGTGGCTTGCTGACATTGGTGGGGGAGAGAGAGAGAAAAAAAAAAAAAGAGAGAGAGAGAGAGAGAGAGAGAGATCTTACCTCTCCCTCTCCCTCTCCCTCTCTCTCTCTCACACACACATACAGAGGCAGGAGTATATTACCGTTAAAGTAATATAAGAGTCAACTCAATTTTGAAAAAAAAGAAGGCGTGAGTAGGTGGGGGAATAACTTAGCCTTGAGTTTCTCTGATATAAGAGGAAAGAGAGAAACTATGTTGGATACCTACAACAATAAAGTAGCATTTTTGTAATCCTTGCATAGTCTGTTTCCTGTTGCTGGAAAGACTGATCATGTCACATCAGCACTTTGAATTTTTACCAGGCTGCTTAACTAACTGACTAAGTAAATAACTGTGGTAGCTAGCATAAAGACACATACCGCACTGAATTCCAGGTTAAAGTTGGTGTTTGCTATTTTCCAGAACAAAGCTGGAAGTAAAAAAGAGAAATTGTGTGACCCCATTCCCAATGGGAAGATCTCTCTGTATATTTATTCCTTCTAGGAACTGCAAGAGTTTTGCAAGACTGCAAAAAGACTGTGAGTCCCAGTCATATCAGCATACAGTAGTGGCCTTGTTCCTGTTGCTCCTGCCAGGGGACAGTGAAAGGAAACCCAAGATCAAATTTCTCTGAAGAAGGGGAATCTTCACAGTGCGGCCACCATAGCATTCCCTCTCCCAGCCCCATTTCTTCTGCTCGGTTCTATGTCTCTGCAAACAGATCTTCAGATGTGCTTTCTCTGAGATGTAAGGTTGAGGCTATCTCCACCCAGCAGGTTCTGCTCAGGGATGTGCTATAATGGAAGTCTTCTCACTACATTTTGCTGCTGAGTCTGGTTTTGGATGGTATTAATTCACCAATGATCCTTTGCAATCACACTACACATAAGAAAGAGAAGAGGCCATCATTCAAATTATGGTTTGGGTTGTGTTTCCTCCTTTCCCCTTTTTCTCCTTTCCTCTTCTTTCCCTTTTCTAATATTTTCTTGGAAATCAATTTTCAACTCACTAAATAGTGAGTTGCATACACATATGCAAGCCCATACTGGCTGTGCCTTAAGGACATAACTGGAGGTGCTCAAAACATTAACTAGAGAAATCGTTTGTGAAAATTCAGAGCCATTCCTGCAAACAAATGACATAAAAATACACCAACAGGGTGACAGTGTAAAATATAAAAAATATTTTAATTCTTTTTTTTTTAATGCTGGAATTTTCTGAAATCACTGAATCTCATACAATATTGGCATTCTCACTCAAAACCATGAGAGGGTTTTATGGTCTTGCTTGAAATGTTGTGAGATTTGGTGTCCTTGGAACATTTTGGTGATCACAAAAATATTTTTATACAGGCATTGGACAACCACTTAAGAGTGTCACATTATCATAGTGCCTGCAGGTGTCTCTTCAGCAGCCCCTGAGCTAGAATGTGGACAATTACAACTCAGCTATTTTCCTCTTTAATAAATTAATTCACGTGAGCATAGAGCACCTGATGAATATTTTACTAGTATATCATTTCCATGGGTACCATTCTGTTTATCCCTGGCTTGGATGTATGACAAGAATAGTTGTGCACGGAAGCACTTGTGTTTCCTAAAAAAAAAACCCTATAGAACAGAAAGCTTGCAACATTCCAAATGACTCATAAGTAAGATAACTTGCGGTGCGTGCAAGCCCATACTGGCTGTGCCTTAAGGATATAACTGGAGGTGTTCAAAACATTAACTAGAGAAAAAAAAACCCTCACAAGCTTCTCCAGCAATTTCAGAGCTAATAAGAAAGCTAGTGTGAATTACACAAACTATATTCAGCCACATTTCCTCTCTTGGGCAAGAATGCAGCTCAATCCGTAGATCCTGGTTTGGTTCAAGCTGTATGTCTATGGAGATTCTCAGTCATCCAGGTCATGGTTGTCCCAAAGGTACTTTTTTGAGAGGCAAATGGGCTTTCTATTTTTTTCTTTGAAGATGTTTCACTTCTCATCCAAGAAGCTTCTTCACCTCTGACTGGGTGGTGGGGAATGAGAGAGTTATTGAGGCCACTTGGAGGTTTGTCTGTGTCCTCACCTCAGGATTACCAAAGTATTGAAAATGAGCTTGGTGCCTTCTTGGAACTGCTGAAAGGTTTGTGTTGTTAAGCTGTGCTTTCTGCAGGATGTTTTCTGGTTTAACTCAAATATTTCTACAGGGGCATTTGTTAAAACCACCAATATTCAGGCTTAGTTGCAAAGTTGTGCCTTTCTCTTGTCTACCTCCCCACCCAATGATAACTTTTTCTTCAACTGGAATGAGATAAAATTGACTAAGATCTATCTGCTGCCTATTGCATATTCAAAAGTTTCAGCAGTGACCTGCCTGCCTGAAGGAGTCATCACAGAACAAGCCAACCAGGCAAAAACTTCATTCCCTTTGAGCATCTTCAGGGAGTCAATAGATTTTATTCAGTGAAGGATTGACTAGAATAATCAAACAGGAAGAATCCAAGCAGTTCACCCAAAGTAAAGCTTCAATTGATGGAAATTAGGAATCAGAAAGGAGGCTTCCATTCCTTTCCCCCAACCCTGGCATCTACCCACCTACCCACTCACACCCACAGATGATTTTGCTGTCCGCTCCTGATATTTTTTGTGGCTCATTTGACACATTCCCACTGAGGCAAATTTCAGTTTTCCTTCTAGTACTCCATTGGGAAGTGCACCCAACAATAGTCCTCTGAGGAGTTTGCTAACATGTTGTGGCAAGTTGTTGCTGCTGCTATTGCTATCCAACATATATTATCTTACCTTGTCTCAGATGTTCATGAAGTATCTCAGACTTTGTATATCAACACAGTTTAGAGGCCATCTGGCTTCAAATGGCTCGGAGCCTCATGATTTAAAGTAAGAAACACAGAAGAAAAATAATTCATAATGATTTTTTTTAAATCCTACAGGGACTTGACAATTATTCCAACCCAAGATCTGGGAGAATAGACCAGTTTTTAGTGACTCCCTCAACATTATCAGAGTGGGAATCTGGGAGCATATTGTTATAGAGGGCAGGTGCCCCAATAAATATAGAATTCAGAAGTATCACGTAGCTCTTGTTCTTCCTCAGCTTCGGTGTCCAAACTCCCATCACTCACAAATAATTTATCAGAAATACATTGGTACAAATACAAATACATTGGTACAAATTTGTACATTGGTACAAATACTGTAGAATTGGAGGAAGAGAAGGGGCCCATAAATAGGATCCCTTGTGCTAATTAGTTCCATCCAAGAGTGAAATAATAATCACAGTGGTAAGCAGAAATATTTTCAGCATTTATCCTGAATCCAATACAAACATGCATTTTGTTATAAACTAATGGCCAACCTCCAGTTAGTTTGGAATATATGGAGCATTCAACATTGTCTTCTTCTTTGGTTTCTATGGCCTATGAGCTATGCTAAGCAATTGGGAATAACTCTACTGCACTTCGGGGCTCCCTTGTATCATCTGTGGAGCATGGTTCCTCGACATCTGACCCTAAATCCTGTCTTAAAGCAGTCACCCTTCCACGAAGGAGATCTATCTGATGAACTAAGCTCTATACTCTATGAGAACTTGTGTCATAATTCTCTACTTTAAATCGTGAAAAGTTGCTTTTTTGTGCGAGAGATTTGCTAAGGCAATTGCTTTGAAAATTATTGAATTATAGCTTATATCTGTATTTGAAAAATGGAATTGAAGGTTGTTGTTAGTTGGGTTTTTTTAGCTAACTTTATTAAATCTTACGTACTGGAATGACAATATTTACTATTGCATATACGCACATAATTGTAGCTCATCCCTTTTATCTCTCCTCTAGTTTTCCCCCATACAAGAAAGCTTCTGCACCACCTAACCTGGAGTCCATAAGACAATTCTGCCTTCAACCAAGAGGCAGAAGGAGTGGATGAAAGGCATCATCATGTTCAATTAAGGAAGGCACCAAGACGAAAAAGACAGCTTTAAACGTCCTTTCCTCCCTCCTCCTTCTTCCTTTTCTTCTCTAAGATTGAGTGTTCAGCAAAAAGTTGAGAGTCCTGCATATTTCAAGGCTGTGGGTTGGGGTGGTTTCCCACCCCCACCCCCACCCCCATCCCCTGTCCAAAGAAGTCAATGTAGCATAAAGACTTGAAAGGAGACAGATGTGATAGGTCAGAACGGAAGTTGTGTAAAGGATAGATGCCTTAAAATTCCCTTCACTTTAAAATAACACCAATACTAATATGAAGAATGACAGCTGGGCCTATTCCCACCACAACCTCATTCTGTCTCAAATAATTTTGTAAATTGCGGGAGATGGACCACACTTTTATTCTTTCCATATGTTTCTTTATCTCTCCCGTCTTTAATTTCCCCCTTGCGTTGCAGACATTTCTCAGGCCATCTTGCTGATCAACAACGATCTGAATTGTTGCAAACACCAAGGCTGTCAAAATTGCAACCAACCCCCCCCCCNCCCCCCCCCCCCCCCAAGTATTGTTCGCTGTTGCCTCCTGTTGCCTGGAAAAATCACCTTCCTTATCCTCAGTGTGGTAACAATGGAATGCCCCAGTGGTTCTTCCACATATTCAGCCAGCTGAAGAGGTGCCCAGGGGCTTATCCTGGAAAGGTACGCCACAGATGGGCACGCGGATCTCTTCACAGCGGAACCCTGTGAAATAAACAGGCAACTCTTCCATTGTAGCAGCCTCTTATTCTCTGCACTTTGCAGTTGCAGAAGGAGTGAAGTCGTTGCATGGCTAATTAAATCAGCTTTTTTTAAAGAAAAGAAAGGAGGAAAGCTGGATTTTGAAAAGGTGCATTCCAAAAAAAAAAAAAAAAAAANAAAAAGAGGCTTGTTATTTTACTTTTACTTATTTTGCTTCCCTGCATGTTTCGCTGAGTTAAAAGCAAAGTTTGGTGCCTTTCTTTCTTTTCTTTTTTCCAAAATCTGAAAAAGAATAAATGTTTCAAAGAGCAAGATAATATATTCTATAAATAGCTATTCACTTCCTGCTCCTGCAGGGAGAAAATACATCTCTGTGTTGGTTAGACCTGAAATTGCAAATAATTGTGGCTTCCCTTTTTCCAAACTTTGAGGAAAGGTCTGGCCTGGGGAAGAAGTCTAACTCTACTCTGTCTCGAACTCAGTGGGGCTTCCTCCCAGTTAATATAGGATTACAGATTTAAACACTTCTGCCGTTATCCTACTACTCTTGTTAAAAAAAAAAAAATCTGCATTGACAAAAGCTGCCAATAAATAAGAAGCAATCAATCGGTCTTCTCGGTCTTCTCGTTTCTTCTCCTTGTCTTCTTTTTTATTCATATATTTAATTTTATATACATATATGTGTGTGTGTATGTATGAGTATATATATGTGTGTGTGTGTGTATACACACATATATATATTTAAATCAATCTCAAACTTTGGAATATTTCTCCCACCCAAACAACCAGCTACCCGGCAGGTTCTTGAAACCGCCATAATTAATTACACCTCCACCCACTTCAGTGGTTTGTGAAAAGATCTAAATGAATAAAATATCCCCAAGTCGGAAATCTGTTTCGGAACCGAAGGACAAAAGAAAAACAAAAACCGCGCACAACACATTCTTCGGCCTCAAAAAAACAACGGTACCAAACGACCGGTTTCATCCGCCGGATCTTACCGGATCGCTTGATTCGATTGGTTATTTATTTGTTTATTTTAATCGGAAACTAAATGCCGAAATGAAAGAAAATACAGTTTTGGCGGAGGTGGGGGGGGAGGGCGAGAAAGGCTTTTGATATTGGATATGCGTCGTGTGTACTCCCAGATAATGTAACCCGTTTGAAAATCGCACACACACACACAAATGTTTTCGGGTATTTGGGAGGATCGTAGCATGGGAAAGCTCCGCTCCGCAGTTCCCAAAGGTCTCTATCGTAAGCTTTCACTCCCTTAGAAAGATCGACGGGGATCCGGAGGGGAGTGAAGCAGAGAAAAGTCGATTTGTCAAAAGATCTTTCCGTTTTTGCGCTTTAAAAACCCGAAAGCGCGTCGGCTTTCCCTTCATTCTCCCGCGCGGGGTGAAGGAATCTTTCATCTTGCAACCTTTTCGGTTCGAGTGACCACAGTGGTTGTTGTTTTCGACGGGAAGATTTTTCTTAAAGAAGCACCTTAAATCAGTCAGTTTCGAGTCAGTCTGAAACAACTTCTTCCTTTCCGATCTCTCTCTTTCTCTCTCTCTCTCTGTGCCGGGAAATGTTGATCTAGCTTCCTTCCCAAAGCCAACATCGCTGAAGAAAAAAAAAAAAGAAATAAACAAACCAGGCAAGCAAGGAATGAAAGAAATACGAGATCGCAGTCCAACTCTCCCTTAAATAAATATCTCTTCCTGATCTCATTCAAAGAATATTCGCTGTTTTGTAAAGAAATAAATACTCTTAACACGGAGACAAACAAATCACCCACTCACACGCGCGGCCACTTTTTCCTTAATTTATTCTGCTTTTTTTTTCTGAAAGTTTCAGAAATACAAAGAACGGAGTTGATCGGTAACACTCATCCTGAGTTTTTTTTTTTTTTTAATGACATTCAANTTTTTTTTTTTTTTTAATGACATTCAAACAAACTTCGAATTATTTCTGCCAGTAAATCAGAAAGGAGATACAAACACACGCAATGAATTAAAAATGTTATGTCAAATGTTTGGCATAAGAGCTCAGTATCTTCTCAGCTCTTTTTTTCCCCTTCCACAACTTCGGAAGTTGAAAATGTTTGATAGCATCAATGTCCCAGAACTGAGAACTTTACTGTTCTGTTGAAAAGTGGGTTTTAAAAAAAGCGAGGGAGAGAATTGTATAATTTCTGCTCATGAGTGCAGGATACAGTTGCCCTCTAATTAGTGTAACTGATCGAAGTTTGATCTAAAATAAACTCAGGTTTCCCCACCCCCTCCCTCGTGCCCCAACAACCTTTATAAAATGTCAAAATATTTCCGAAAATTCCCCCATCCATCACATATATGTTCACGGAGCATGTATGTGTGGCTGTTGCTTTAATTTTTCAAGAAAGGGAGAAAGAAAGAAAGAAAGAAAGAAAGAAAGAAAGAAAGAAAGAAAGAAAGAAAGAAAGAAAGAAAGAAAGTTAGTTCGGAGCTCAAATATACCGAAGGAATAAAAATAAGTGGGAAGCGTTTGTTTTCAATGTCTCTACGCAACCTTAGCTTGTGGTGGGTCTTATCCAGAGAAAGAGCTTTTGGAAATTCTTCCAGAAGATCGTTTAAAAAGAAACCATATCCTGCCTATCCAGGAAGAGTTTCAACACAAGCAAAGATCCTGGTTTGGAAAAACAAAACAAAACAAAAAAAAGCAACGACAACAACAACCACCGACGACGGGATGCTATTTGTTTTTAAGATTTCTCCCTTTCCCTCCCTCCCTCCCTCTTCACCAAAAGCCTTGTCCTCAGCGGCCCCAGTGAGGCCAAAGGAATTGGGGGTCCCCACGTGAGTTGCTTGGCAATGAGACCCCCCTGACGTTTCACCCTCTCGCGTGATGGATGATCTCCGCCTACCTACCGGGATACCTCCAGTATCCGGTGATGCGGCAGGCGCGCCAGCGAGGCATCCAATTGGAGCCTCCTAGCACTCACCTGGTTTTTGGGTTTGTTTGGGGGGTTTTTTGGTGTTTTTTTTTTTTTGGTTTGTTTTGTTTTGTTTTTTGGGACGGGTTGCGCTCAACTTTCAAGCCATTCAAAAAGTTCCCTCCGCAGCCCTGGCCCTTCGCTGCCCGCGGTCGAGCCCGGGTGGTGGTGGTGGGGGGAATCCCTCCTGCGCTCAGTCCACAGGCCCGGAGATCTTCTCGCTAGGGAGCCTGCAGGAGGAGAAAGGGCGGCGGGGGGGGGGGGGGTTATCCATCAGCCAAAGAGCGATCAGGCGGGGCGCACAAGCTTGGTGATGCGGAGAGGAGAGGAGGAAGAGGAGGAGGAGGAAGCCGATGTCATCCGCATAGGTAAGGTGGGCAGAGGCTCGAGTAACCGGCCAGGCCTCAGGGCCCGCAGAGGCCGGGAGGGGGAGATCCCCCGGGGATCCCGTCCCCGGAGCTGCTATTTTCCCCGGAGCTGCCTCTCCAGCCGCGCTGCCCTCTAGGAGAGGGTCGCTACAATTGGCCACGGCCTTGTCCACGTACAGAGGCAGTTCTAAATGGGGACCATCCGTCATTGTGTCCTGATGGCTCTCCTCCTCCTCCTCCTCCCTCACCCACGTCCCTCCACGTTTCCCCCCCCCCACCTTGGCCCTGATTCCTCCTGGTCAAATTGGACATTTCCCCGTCTCCAAGGAGGCGGGTTGGGCTGGGGTGGGGGGGGGTGGGGGTTGAAAAAGAAAAACCAGCTGACATTCGATACAGTGGCAAGGGAGAGACCACGTGACGGGCGTTTGGCCAATGGCCAAGGTTCACCGGGGGGGGGGAAAGGCACTGTTTGATGAGCTCATGGCAGCAATTTGTAACTTTCAGTCTCTCTCTGGACAAACACACAAGAGGGATGCGGAAAGAAGAGGCTCCTTTTCTCTCTCCGGGCTGCCAGAAATAGACCCCGCCGTCCGCTTCCCCTCCCCTTTGCTGGGATCTCTCTTGGGAAGTTGAAGGTGAGTGAATCGATCGATTTTTATTCTGTCCGCTGCTGCGTCTCGGGCTGGGCTTTCCTCCTATAGGAGCAGCTGCTCCTTCCCTTTTCCCCTGCCTTCTCCCTCCCGAAGGAAGATCTCAGGGATGCTAAATGTCTGACCATAAGAGCCGCTTCATCTTAATTTGGCTGATTAAATTTACAATTACTTCTGCAGTGAAAATGGATGCGTCCCCATCCCCCATCCCTGCTGCTCAGTGGGGATGTATTACAGTGTTAAGGTGAGGGATTGCAACTTTATGCTACAGCATTCCTGAAAAGTGTGTACATTGGATGTGTATTGTGGCAGCAAGCCACAAATTTCTGTCTGTCTATCTATCTATCATCTATTCCACAAAACTATCTATTATCTATCTATCATCTATCTATCTATTTATCCCACAAAACTATGTATCTATCCATCCATCCATCCGTCTATCCATCCATCCATCCATCCATCCATCCATCTATCTATCCCACAAAACTATCCATCTATCCATCATCTATCTATCTATCTATCTATCTATCTATCTATTTATCTATCTATCTATCCCACAAAACTATCTGTCTGTCTATCTATCTACCATCTATCTATCATCTATCTGTCCACAAAACTATCTATCCATCCATCCATCCATCCATCCATCTTTCCCACAAAACTATCCATCTATCATCTATTTATCATCTATCTATCTATCTATCCCACAAAACTATCTATCTATCTATCTATCTATCTATCTATCTATCTATCTATCTATCTATCTATCATCTATCTATCCCACAAAACTATCTATCTGTCTATCTATCTATCTATCTATCTATCTATCTATCTATCTATCTATCTATCTATCTATCCCACAAAACTACCTATCTATCTGTACCACAAAATTATCTGTCTGTCCGTCTATCTATCTATCTAGTTGTTAAATTAGGACTGAGCAATCTAGGTTGTATTTTGCCTCCACTCATGGACTTTGATTCATTACTGTCTTTCGACTCAACCTATCTTGGAGGATTGCTGTCATGGGGGGAGGGGAGCGAAATGAAAGCCACTGTCTATGTAAGCTGCTTTAAGCTCCTAGAGGAGGGGGTGGGGAAAGTGAGATACAATTGAAACAAACAATAAACAGCATAGCTAATAATGAGTAGCTCCATAAAGACCCATTATAAAGAGAACAATCAGGTTGCTGCTGCTTTTGATGATAGTGCTTTCATCCTTGAGACATAGGCATAGTTGCAATGAAAACCACCTGCTTGGGGATACAGTTAATGTCTTGGCTTGTCTCACAGAGGGATTTACTAGGTATCTGCAAGGATATTTTTAATTGAAGTCAAGAGATATTTTGAATGTTTTCTGTTGCTCTGAAGTTACTCTCCCCAGAACACAGTAAATGTGATGGGGATTGGGTGTATGTAGAAGAGAAAGGAGGGAGGGAGATTTATGTTCTTTCTTTGAATGACTGTGGAGGAGGGGTGGAAAAGTCTCTTGAATGTAATTGGAGAAATCTTCAGAGCAACAGACCCACTGTAACCTTTCAATAACAGATAGGTGAAACACCCTGGTGATGCCATGATGAGTACATTATTAATAAGAATAAGGACATCAATAATTGTCACTCAAAAATCAAAGGTAGTCTTCACCTTCTTTATTCCAAGTATATTTCCCAGAGACTATCATTCTTACTGAAAAAGAATTAATCTAAATTACTATTAATAAAGGACAGTTAAAAATTAATTGACCTTCCAATCAATCATCTCAACTTGTTAACATTAAATGCACACAGCACTCTTGCTTAAAACCAACTCATGTTCAGTTATTTTTTTATTGGAAAGCTTGATGGGAGAGGGAGGAGGGAGAAATGTTTAAAGCTTTGAAGCCTTATGGGAGAGAGGCCCTGATTATACCTGTTCTTCAGTTGTTAGATGAAAACAATACCAATAACTTGCAGAGAGGAACATTTTTTAAAAAAATTACACATTAAACAGAAAAGTCAGAAGGTTTCAGAGGTGTTTAATTTAAGCAGATTACAAACTCAGGCTTGAGAGCATGTGGCACATACACACAAAATCTTCTGTTTCTCTACTCAGAATAAAGTTAAACATTACAATTTTTCAAATACATAAATGCATTGTTTCAAAGGATAGAGAAATGCTTCATCCTAGCCCCTGTATTAAATCAATTACAAAGCTCCATCATTCATTGGTGAATGTTCGACCCACTAGAAGAATTAGGCCTGCCACAGACATTCAAGGTAATCCCTGGATGACATCACTTGATGATTCACAGCCCCAAGTATGAATGTCCTCCAATCAAAAGGATGTGCATGTTTTGAACATCTAAGGTGGTTTTACAAATGTAAACTACTGTGTTGAAGGAAACATTTGCATAAAATTAAGATAAGAGTCATTATAGGGAAGTTGTTGCAAGTAGCTTTTCAGGGCTGTAAATCTTTAGGCTTGATTCCAAAAAAAAGGGGTTACATTGAAGTATGAACATAGCCCTGTGTTATTCATTAAACAGCTGCATCTTTGGGGTTGCCTTCTACAGTTGCCTAGCAATTCCAGGAGAAGGCTGGTTGCTTTAATAATTTCAGACAGGTGTTCCATTTGCATCCTTGTATGCTCCAAAGCACCTTTTTGAAAGCAATGCATAATCTCATTATTGATATAGCTCAGATTTAACTTTGTTGAAGTTCATTACAATCCCAATGGTTTCTTTACTGTAGCATAAAACAAACCATACAAATGGTTCAAAGATAAACTTCTGTACTAACCTCAGCTCAGCTTTTTCAGAGGAATCAGGTTTGAATATTTGTGTTGTTGAGAAATAAACAATACACACCTGTATATGTTGGTTGTTCCAGAGAGCAAATCCACTTTCTGAATCTTTTCAGGTTGGCTTGGCTTTCCTGATATTGTGTGCAAGTCACATGTGAACTTACATCTATAAAATGTTATATAACACTACATATGGAACAGGTGACATACAACTGTCCAGGTACCATTTGTGGGAAGGCCGTGTTATGAGAACAGAGTTTGAAAGGCTCATTGTAGGACAATAGAGTTCTTTGTGGCAGATTAATTATATAATTGATTGCAATTCTTATGTGGATAATAAAATTTGGCAAGAGTCTAGTCTTCTCTGTCATTTCTCTTCTCTCTGCTTCGTACAAGCAGGAATTTTAAAAAAATTGCTTCTCTACACATTGTTGGATTCCCATATAGCATAACAGTCAAGAGATAAATAGTGTGGTAAGCCATCAATTTCTGAATAACCGCAGATTCCTGTGTCCTTTCTCTAGAAAAAGAAATTAAATGGCCTTTAATTTTGCAGTATTCCATTATCTTAAAGATTTATGAGGCATTCTTAAGATAAACCTTCATAAAAGTTATATTCATATATAATATTACAATGACTTTATCTCTTCATTATAAGTTACCATTTGAGGTCGCTGTTATTGAGTTGCAAAGATGTATTTGAGAATGATCTTAATAGATATATGATCACAAAATGCTCCTTCCTGATCCAAACTTATGACCTGTTGTTTCCATAAAACATTTGGGACTAGTAAATTATACATTACACTTAAACTTGTTACTTAGCCTTAATTTGTCTGCCTCAGAAATGGAAATGATAATAATAAGATTGACTATCCACACTAACAAATGTTTCAGCCAGTTTAGTACAGTGGAATTTCTAATATTTATAGAGTTTCCTTGAACAACGATTGGAGCATTTTCTTGAGTCTTAAAATTGTTCACATTTAAAGAAATCTCTAGCCCACTGGGAAATCTAATAAAATACTGAAACATAGTATTGATTTTATGTTCTAGAAAAACAATCTTCTGTTAGTAGAAGCCATTAGGTTTCAAATGGGTTGGTGAGGTTATTTCCCATCTGTTTATTTCCTGCAGAGCTACACTGTACAAGTGTGTGTGTGTGAGTGTGTGTGAGTGTGTGTAGGGGGATGCGGTTAGCAATAATATTGATTGATTCTTACAGAATTCTGTCTTTTTAATTTGCACAGCAGCTCTTTGTCAACTCCAAATCTGATGCAGTTGGACCTGGAACATCGTAAGCTGGGTGTGAGCAGAAGAGCAACTATTGGGGGAAAAAACAAGTCAGAAAAATTACACAACACTCACTCAGCCTCTCTATTATGATGTTAGGCTAAAGAAGGAACTGAGAGTTATATTTTCTCTGTTGAAAGAACGGACTTGCTATATTTCCTGGCCTACAGCTTTACTCCATTCCATTCCAAATATGAAAAGACCTGTCTCTTCACCCTGAGCATTGGACTAAGCTAGGAGCGAGCCCAGCAAATGTCGAATTGATCTGATGATGTCATGGTAGGAAGTATATTTCTTCTGTACAGATAGTCCTCAGTTAACAGTGGTAATTGAGAACAGAATTTCCATCCCTAAGCAGTAGGGGAAGTTGGCAGCACTTAGGAAGGTAAGCAGCCAAAAGGTGGTCCTAAGTGCAGGTGGGCAGAAATGGGACTGAATTTTATTCATATGACAATAGAGGTGTTGCTGGAATTTCAGGCATCATTCGTAAGTCCATTCGGTGCCTTTGTAACTCCAAATGGTTGCTGAATGAGTATTAAGTGAGGACCATCTGTATAGAAGGAGACTGTCATTGCATTGTTTTTGTTTTTATTGGTTGTATTGCCTTTTTTTTTAAATCAAATGGCTGGCCATATGAATCTTTGACATGAATGAATAAGTAAATGGTGCATACAAGGGCTACTGAATACATGCATTTTAACATCCTATTCTAAAAACACAGGATGTGGATGTGTCATATACATTTAGCCTGAATTGTTACATTCAGTGGGCTCACTCCTACCTGTTGATAAAATTACAACTGAAATAAACATGTTTTCAGAACAAACTAGAATGTGGTGCTTTCTCTGGGATATGGCATGTGGTGGAAATGAAACAAGAAGCATGGAAAAGAAGAGATGTGGTTTAGATAAAACCTAGCAAAATATATTAAAAATACTTATATCTCAATTGTTAGATATAACATTAATGCCTTGTCTGAACATGTACATAGATAATACGCTTCCTTTGTCTTGCTATTTTAAACTGCAATCATCACCATCCCCAGTCAGTATGACAGAGTGGTTGGTAGAGTCAGAGCATGGAGCTGCATGCAAGAAACATGATTTTTAATTGTATGACTTACCTCCATGACTTGAGCCTCAACAATTTGTATTCTGTGATATTTTGAGAGCAGAGAAAAATACAATTTGACATGGATGTGGTAAAGCCACATCTCTGCTTTCCACTTAAGTTCTGGGGGCAAGTTTTAGTGTCAGCAGTTTGATTTCTGAACCTGGTTATGAACACTATGGCTGCCATTTTGTAAATAGTCAAGTTCTTCCACAACAGACCTTTTGGAAACATTTCTACAACATATTTTCAAAACTCAACATGCACACTGCCTCCAGAGATTTCAGGATTCCTGTTATTCTGTTGCCCTGAACTTTCTTCATTCAGTTTTTACAAAAGAATGGTGCCTTCAGAACAAAATGTTTTACCTATCTATTGAAGATTGTAATCCTCCAGCCAAAAATTGTAGGGATAAGAAAGACATCACCAGGCTGACCGGATTTTTGTGGATGAAAGTTATTTGCATCTGCTCTGAGCTACATGGCAGCTTGACAGAATCCACTACAAAAAGTGAACCAGGGCCTTGTGGTCCCTCATCTTATACAGTACAAGGAGGTGGCTCAGATTTTGAGTGGTATGAGCTCTGCCATCTGTGGGCCTGACTCCTGATCTTGGCATCCTCCAAATGAGGCAGATACTTCACTTGGTCCAGCAATATATCAAGATGTGCATTTGGTTGTTGGGTAAGACCTTCCCACCTTTAATTGCAGCAGCTTCAGATGGTTCTGTTGCCATAAAGTTCACAGAAAAGAAATTGCATTAAGCATCTCCATAACATGAAGAAAGACACAGTATGTCCTTCTTTCTTTACTCTTCAAAGTCATATTTAAAAGTAGCAAAAGCCCTGACCAAATTTTGGGAGGAGTCTACAATTAGACATATATGAGCAGGGTCAGATTTGCTTTAAACTGATTAAGATCATTATATTTTGGGTTTCTTGTGTCCAAGAAGAGAAAAGAAAAAATCTTTTTCCAAATATCATACATTTTAAATGACCTTTCCAAACCTGGAGTTTAGATCATGTGGCAGGTTTGGGGTGGCTGTAGGAAAATGTTATACAAAATTAGTAATTATAATACTTCACATATATTTCTGTAAAAAAATATCTCACTACCCAAGCAATGTGGTTATAAAGTACAATGTCAGTCCCGGTTGGCTGGGTTTTTAAGTGTGGATCTAATGTGATTGTGACTTCTGACTTCTTATCAGCTTCGCCATTTTCTTTTCTTGTGAGAAGTCAGCAGGGAATGTCTGAAATTGCAATCACAAGACCACAGCTTGCTAAAATGTCATCATGACCTGACTGCAGGGATGATGTGAAGACCCATTGTTGGTCCCCCACACTGAGTGCTATTGTAATTTTGAACAGTTGTTGAACTCAATCTTTCTCTCCACTTTTGTAAGCAATTCTTAATAATAATAATAATAATAATAATAATAATAATAATAATAATAATAATAATAATAATGGATTGTCGATATTGCCATACCTGGTGACAGCAGAATCGATGAGAAACAACTTGAAAAAGTCACCAGATATCAGGATTTGAGAATTGAACTGCAGAGACTCTGGCATAAACCAGTGCAGGTGGTTCCAGTGGTATTCGGCACACTGGGTGCTGTGCCTAAAGACCTAGACAAGCACTTAAAAACAATTGGCACTGACAAGATCACCATTGGTCAGCTGCAGAAGGCCACCTTACTGGGATCCGCTCACAAAATCTGCTGATATATCACACAGTCCTAAACACTTGAGAAGTGTTCGACGAGTGATTTGTGATACGAAACCCAGCATAGGTTAACTCGTTTGCTGTGTATACTGTCATTTTTGTGTAGTATAACAACAACAACAACAACAATAATGATAAACACTGACCTACTAGGAAACTCTTATAATACAAATATTGTCTTTTCCTTTCAGTGCTCTTCCATAGCAATTTTTTTAAAAAAATGCAACGGGGCTCAGAAATTAAAAGAAGTTAGTGCTTACAAACAGGATACTGTAATCCTCTGGGGGGTCTCTGCAAATCTTTCCAGTCTTGATAAGCAGAGAGAAGAGCACAAAGAGAATTCAAAGCAACCCACTCACACATGGGAAGATATTTCTGACAGGTCTTTTGAACTTTTTTTGGGAGTGGGGGTGTATTATTTATGGACTCCCCCTAGATTGAGTGAGATTTATTTTCAAAGGAATGGATTTCTGCTTCAGTTTATACTGGTTTATAATGTGTTATTCTCTTCACCTTTAAGCCAGGAGGCCAGCATGCTGAGAATGTGTTCTGAGCTATACTGGCTCCTGATCACTTCTAGGGAGAATTGTATAAGGTTTTCTCATTGGGTGGTTAATTTTCCTGGCTTTGTCATGTTGCTTTGCAACCTGGCACAATTCCTGAGGCATCTTTGAAACCAAAGAACTCTTGGAATTGTAGTTCCATGGTGATGGAATGCGATCTCATGAGCTCATTCTTAATGTCTAATTTATTAATGCATATTAATGTCTAATTTAGCTCCATTATAAGAAAACATATTTTTGTGTATCTGCATTTTTTTCATATTTACATCTTTTTATTCTTTTTTTTGTCCTCTACAATTGTTGGATTAAGGAATTGTTCTTGAGTGGAAAAGTATCTATACAGGTAACCCTCAAGTTATGACCACAGTTGAGCCCCAAATTTATATTGCTAAGTGAAAGATTTGTTCAGTGAAAATTAGATTCACAGAATTGGAAGGGACCTTGTAGGTCATCTAATCCAACCTCCCACCCAAGCGAGAGATGTTTCACCATTTCTGACAAATGGCAGTCCAATCTCTTCTTGAAAGTCTCAAGTGATGGCACTCCCACAACTTCCAAGGGCAATTTCTGTTCCATTGGTTGATTGTTCTCACTGTCAGAAAGTTTCTCCTTTTTTCCANTTCCAGGTTAAATCTCTCCTTGTTCAGTTTCCATCCATTATTTCTTGTCTGGCCTACAGGCACTTTAGAAAATAGTTTGACCCCTTCCTCCCTGTGTCAGCCCCTCAAATATTGGAAGATTGCTATCATGTCTCCCCTGGTCCTTCTCTTTACCAGATTAGCCAAGCCCAGTTCCTGCAAGAAAAGTCCGTATGACTTTTCTTGTCACAGTTGTTAAGTGAATCATTGCAGTTATTAAGTTAATCACCTGGTTGTTAAGTGCATCTGGCTTTCCCATTGACTTTGCTTGTCAGAAGGTTGCAAAAGTTTATCACATGACCCCAGGACACTGCAAACACTCCTATATATTTTCTTTTATGTACACTAAGTGCATAGGCACCAAAGACAAATTCCTTGTGTGTCCAATCACACTTGGCCAATAAAGAAATCTACTCTACTCTACTCTACTCTACTCTACTCTACTCTACTCTACTCTACTCTACTCTACTCTGTCATAAATATAAGTCAGTTGTCAACCGTCTGAATTTTGAACACATGACCATGGGAATGTTGCAAAGGTCATAAGTGTGAAAAATGGTCACAAGTCACTTTTTTCAATGCCCTTGTAACTTTGAACATTCACTAAATTAATTGTAAATTGAGGACTACCTCTACTGTTAATTCATATTTCTTTTACAAAATACTAGGCATATAAATACTTGGCTGCCCACTGCTTGGATGAGTTCTTCAGACTTAGGAATTGCTATCAGATTCCTGACAAAGCAGGGCTGATCTTTTCACAAGGACAGAGAACCATGCAAGAGCCCTCCTGAGGTCAGTAAAACACAGGCCTCAACATTTTTGTTTTGACCAGTCTGGCTGTGATGCTGGAAATTGTAGATGGGTAACATCTGGAGAGACTACAGATCTCCCACTCCTGGTCTGTTAGATATTAAAGTGTAGTTAAAGCTTTCCCACAGTTCTAATTTTAAAGACAAAAGAAAAACAGACAGACACTAACACTCCTTTAGATTTGGTATGAATTGTGGCAAAATAGACATCTTGCCTTTGGTGAGTATGTGTGAAATTCTGATGCTTAAAACTTTGGAGGTCACTATGCAGTCTGCAATTAATACAGCAAATTATTTGAACACTGTGGCTGGGAAATGAAAGTGGCCCTTGATTACACAGAATAGTTATGCAAATATAGTTCAAGACTGCATCAAGGGAAGTACATGTCAAAATCCAATAATTTCCTTTGGCTCCTTATTCCTTTTTACCCTGGCACTTGTAATAAAAATGTAACACCCAATGATGTTTTTGTCCAATGGCAGATAAATTTACAAGGTGGTGGGCAAATATAATTTGGCAAGTCAAAAAGCAACAAAGGGCCTTCCTTTCTCTTCTTCATTAATCAATGTGCCCAGTTTTGAATGCCACATTTAAGGAAGACAGCAATCAAGATGATCATGAAGAAAAAGACTAGGGGATACAGAGGCACTAGATGTGAGAAGAAAGATGATATTTATCTTCAAAGATATGAAGGAGTCTTATATAGAAGCTAGGGCAGGATTGTTTAGACCTGCTCCAGAAGGCAGATCAAGAAGCAATGAGTATAAGCCACAGAGATTTCAGCTGGATATTAGACCAAATAACCCAACAAGGAAATAGCTTGCCTAGAAAAGTCATTCTTCCAATAGTTACATGATATGATTCCATTGAACCCTTGCCTTATGTTGTAATTGTAATTATTCATCATCATCATTGTACCCATTGTCTATTTACTGCAGGATGAAGATGTCTTTTGCATGTTTCCAACCAATAGGATCCTGAGCTTTCTCTTGACAGTTTGGCCAGCAATACTGGTAGTTGCTGATGTCATCGCACCATCTTGTTTTAGATCCCTTTTGTGGACACTTCTTATCAAGTGGGATCATTCTATGACTACCTTGGTCCACCTGCTATCAGTTCTTCTTGCTATGTGACCAGCATTTTTCCATTCCAGTTCTTTTGATAGCTTTGTATATTTTTGATAATAATCATCATAACAGCAATAGCACTTAGATTATATACTGTTTTACAGTGCTTTATAGTCCTCTCTGAGTGGTTTACAGAGTCGGCATATTTCCCCCCAACAATCTGGGTCCTCATTTTACCCACCTTGGAAGGATGGAAGGTTGAGTGTAATAATGACTATGATTATTGATCTTTTATTAGTGGTTACATTATAGTACTACTACTCTTATTTTAGCACTATTATTTTCATTGACAACATTTTTTTTGAGAACTTGGCCTTAATTTCAAGATGACCAATCAATCTCATCTTATAAGAAGAAGACAAAAAAGAGGCTAATCGTTTAAAAAGACAGCTATGTGAATAATTCCAAAAAAGTTTATTAAGTCTTATTAACCACTTTTGCTATTCTCTTATATCTTATACATTGCACATAGAATAATATATAATGGTATTATAACAATAAAGAATTAGAACACATAGATTAATATTTCTGAATCTGCTTTCATTACACTTCTTAAAACCCCACACCAATTCTTAGGATTCTTTGGGGGGAAAGCTTTTACAGTTAAAATCAACAGCAATAGAGGTTTAGTGAAAATATATCCCAAGGGTCAAACTGGAGCTTTATTGTACTGTATTAACTGTTCATTTAAATGTCATCTAGGAGAGATCTTCCTGCTGCAGGGCTGCATTAAGAGGCCTACTGAGGAGCTGTATAGGAAGAAGCTCATCCAAAACCCTATAAATATATCCAATTATGTTACCATGGCTAGAGATGCTTCTGTGTTGTGCAGAGTTTAGATCATTTTTGTGGAAAGAACCAGCTTTTGGCCTTTTCAGCAAAGATTGTCCAGGTGCTCTAGACTCTAAAGAGCAATATGAGCAGAGGTGGTATTCAGCAGGTTCTGATCAATTCTGGAGAATCGGTAGCAGAAATTTTGAATAGTTCAGAGATCCCACCTCTGACTGGCCCCACCCCATCTATTCTCTGCCTCCTGAGTCTCAGCTGATCGGCTGGGTCTTCTTTTGTTGCCCTGCACAGGAGAACGGAGCTGGAAAGCAGGTTAGTGAGATGGAAAGGGAATGGGGATTTTGCAGTATATCCTTCCACTGGAGTGAGTGGAAATGGGGATTTTACAGTATTCTTCCCCTGTGAGAGTCTTGTGATGGGGCTTGTGATGGAGAGGTTACATTAAGTGAACATGGTAAAGAGAATAGTAGTTGAATCATCATACTATGTTTAATATAAAACTCCCTCAACTGAGCTTAACTCCTGTTGTTTTCATAGACACTTGGGTCTTTGGGGACATTCCTTGATAAAAATAAGGAAATGATCTGCCACGACCTTCTTCTGGGATATTGGCACAGCTTCCCAGTTTGGCTCTCAAGGCTGAGATTTCCTACTGGTCTCCCATCCAAGTTCTAGCCATCTAAGTGAGCTTTCCGAAATCAGCCAAGATCAAGCAAATACAGTAGAACCCCTAGTCACAACCATAATTTGTTCCATAACATTGGTGATTTCTTTGTCTTCTAAAGTTTCGTCTTCAGGAATTTCAGGGTCAGCAGTGATGTTTGATCGCCACCCGAGTATATGTTCGTGACCAGATTAAAAAAAAATGTGAATTTTTTGGTCGGAACCTGATTTGGTTGTGTTCAAAAGCATTCATGACCAGAGGTTCTACTGTAGCTGGACAAATACAGGTAAACAGTTTTATTTATTTATACTGTGTCACTCCTATAAACTACAAATATACAAGTAGTCCTCAATTTATGACCACAATAGAGCCCAAAATTTATGTTGCTAAGTGAAACAGTTAAGTGAGTTTTATCCCATTTTACGTTTTTTGTCATCACATTTGTTAAGTGAATCATTGCAATTCTTAAATTAGTAACACAGATTGTTAAGGGAATCTGGTTTCCCCATGGACTTTGCTTGTCAGAAGGTCACAAAAGGGGATCATATGACTCTGGGACACTGCAGATGTCATAAATGTGAGTCAGTTGACAAGCATCCAAATGCAAATCACGTGACCATGGGGAGGCTGAACTGGTGATAACATGTGAAAAATGGTCATGGGTCACTTTTTTCAGGGCTGCGAACATATGAAATATTCCTCCTATTTTCCCTTCAACAACCCTGTGAGGTGGGTTGGGCTGAGAGAGAGTGACTATCCCAAAGTCATCCATTTGCTTTTGAGTTTAAATCAGGATTAGAACTCACAGCTTCCTGGTTTCTAGACAGGAACCTTAACCACTACACCAAGGAATTTTCTCCTGGTTTGTGGGCCACAGTTTGCCTTTGAGAGGCATACTGGGAAAATATATTCCAAAAAGCAATGGGAGATTCCAGGCAAAAAGCTGTTATGTCATTAATGTCTAGCGAGTTATTTAATTAATATATACCCTGCCATTCCACTCCTGGTAACTAATAATAGTTTTTTTAAAATATGAGAAGCAAAATCAAAACAAAATCTAAAAAAAATAGATCTAAATTAAATCCTACATTTAATGAACAGATGACAAAGTCTGACAAAAGAAATGCCTCACAGAGGAACCGTTTTCAAAGCTATTTATTGATGAGTTGACTTCTGGGTCTGAGAGAAGACTCACCCAAAAATAACTTCTGGGCCCTACACAAGTCCCAGAAGTCATTTCACCAATTAAAACAGCTGTTCTCAGTGCTGAGAGAATGGAGGGCAAGTGGAACTTCCTTTTCTGATATGTTCAAATTAGAATTTGCCAACTGGTAGCAGTCTCTGACGTTTACATTCAAGGCCTTCAAGAACATAAATGCCCACAAGGCCTTAGCTTCTAAAAATTAGGCAAAAATATTTTAATTTTCCTCCTAAAACTTTGATGTAATTATTTAAAATGTACGCTGGGATTGTTTTATAGGGCCTTTTACAATTTTATTTACTATTGCTACTTTACTTATATGAGCTACTTAAAAACATACTGGACATTTTAAATTTTTTGAATCAAAAATATATTACAGCACAGTCGTATGGACATGTATTCTACAGTAAGACGTAATCAGTGGGTCTTATTCCCTGATAAAAATACAGGACTGCAGACTCAAATATAGGTATGCAAATACAGTACATATATTCCTTGAGCTTCTTAGAGAAGACCCAAGTTAAAAAAAAGTATTCAGTTAACTTAAAACTTACAGCACTGGTTTGGGGAAAATACCACATATTTCAGGATGACTGTTGTCAAAATTATACAAAAGAGTGCTTAGGAAGGTAGTGTATCTACTGATTTGTCGTTGTTGTATGAGTATGACCCTCTTGTTTGCGGAACAAAAATTCAACGCTTGTCTGTCTCTTACCGAAGGCAATATGAAAGGCATGGGCAGGTGTGTGAGCTGTGGCTATGCAGCCTTCCAAATTCGAATTCCTGAAACGTGTTTTTCCTGAGATCCCGTTTGAGGAAAGCCAGCTGTTTTTCAATGCTTTTAGCTCCAAGAGAAAGAGGAGGAGAAGGAGAAAGAAAGAAAAAGACCCTTTGGGCAGAAACTTTCTGCACGTCAGCTCACGCTGATGATGGATTACCCTGTGAGTGGGAGGGAAGCAGTTTAGTGTGAGAAGAATCTCTGTATAGGAAGGTGTAACAAAATCCTCTTTTGCAGCAAAGTGGGTGATTTAAAATTGCTACAGGATGGTGGGAATCTGAGGCTGAGGAGATAAAGCCAACTTGTGCAAACTATGCAATAAAAGGGTGAGCAAAGAAAAGAAACCAGGGCAGAGGACCGGTCATGGAGCAACGAAGGCCTGACATATATCTTATATAACATACACACACACACACAACCTGTATTATAGTGTGAAGTGTGAAATACATTTGTTCCAAACACTCACAAAACATAGAAATTGTACAGTATCTAATGTCCTTATCTCTAACCTATTTGTGATTCTATGTCATTCTCATCTTCATGATCATCACTGTTTATGTTCTGTATGGAACTTGGTAGGCTCCAAGTTCCCTATTCTGATTGGCCGAAAAGGCCATTCGCAGATTGGCTGTT
>BHFT01046933.1:0-13781 GCA_004320025.1 Laticauda laticaudata
AAGTCGCTGCTCCAGCAAATCAGATTTATGCGCGTATAAGCCGACCCCCAAATTTGGGGAAAAAAAAAAAAGCATTCTAAAGTCAGCTTATATGCGAGTATATACGGTATGTCTTTGTTGTACTGCGGCAAATTTTCTGAAAAGAAAATAAATAACCACTTTTTTCAATGTTTACTACTTAAAATATGTTTTTTCAATCATTAAAAATAAGCTTCTTTGCCATTTTTTTCTTCAGGCTGGCTAATAGGCAGCATTCAGTACTACTTCAACTATTTTTGTGTCTTAAAACAAAAGCAGAAGCACCCCAAAATGTGCTCAAGAACTGAAGTTGTCTGTCAGAGTGACCATTTTGAATATGCATATTTGTTTCCTGTACTAGGAATATTTTTCCTCATGCTTGGTACATCTCCTAACAGCAACCCAACTCAGAACACATCACAGCTCAAGACAAACCCAAAACTTAATTCAATCAAACTAATTACTGTACCTGAATGCAGAATATTATTTCTCCCCATAGGGCAGGGTTAAGGAAAAGGTAACAGGAAGATTAAGGTAGGTAACAGTAAGATTAAGAAAAAATGTCAACCATCTT
Organism: Laticauda laticaudata; assembly: GCA_004320025.1. NCBI lineage: Eukaryota > Metazoa > Chordata > Lepidosauria > Squamata > Elapidae > Laticauda > Laticauda laticaudata. The sequence goes on from BHFT01046933.1 coordinate 593, forward strand.
CCAATAAAATGATAAAAACCTCATTCAAACTGTGTGGGAAGGGAGGGGTAGAAAGAACAAACCTGCAAAGATTATAATTAAGAATAACATTGTAATGGGTTGATGTTCAAAAAAGATTCAAAAACTAAAACTGTATCCCACATAGGTTTTGTGATCTTTAAGATACTAATAATCTTAACATTCATTGAGAATATGTCTTACTATCATGATTTTCAAAATATGTCAATTAGGTGGCAAATAAAATTCAAACTGAAGAATCCCCTTAAGGAGAATGGTTCCAGAAGTAAACGGGTAAGAGTTCTGAAGAGCTCTCCTCTTCATTTGATCCTATCTGCTAATTCACTTTGTTCATCAAGCCTCCTATTTAAATGTTAGATATTAATGCAAGTTGCTACTTTTCATTTTTGGGGGTTAGCTCCTCAACATTGGAATTACAGGAAATAGGAAGATGGAAATACTTGAAACTATTAAAATATTATAGCAAGCAGTTTTTGCTTCCATAAATACTAAATAATAGTTGCATCTCAATATATTAAGCAATATTTACCTTCATTAAAAAAAACTGCTTGTATGAGAAAGGACAGAATCAAACATTTTGAAGTTAGAACAGATGATCTAAATTTATGAACTAACAGCCTCCAAATATAATGAGAAATTGTTTCCAACTGATTTTAAGTTATCTAATAAAAGTTCATTTAATCCCTTGTTTAAATATTCAAACCAATTCACTATAGGTAGATAAATCTGCTTAATGGCTGCCTTATTTATCAACTGTTTGAAGTTAAAATGGTGCTCAAAATACAAGCTTTGGATTGATGATATGTTCACATAGAAGAGATTCAGGCACTTCTCAAGTAACTATGCAGTGTCCTATGATCATGTGATTGCTATTTGCACTCTTTACAGCCAGGTTCCAACAAGCAAAAGTCAATGGAAAAATTGATAGTAAAATTGCGAGTTGTGGTCCATGGTATCTCACTTAATGACCACAGGTTATTCATTTAACAATCACATTTAACAGTCATAAACTCATCATGGTCACTTGATATCTCACACAACAACCATGTTGCTTAACAACAGTTACTGGTCTTGTTATTCAAAGAATTCTTGTATTGGAATTACAGGGTCAGCAGTTAGAAAAAAAGAAAACAAGTATAAATGAAGATGTATATCAAACTATAGTGAAAGACAATTTGATACAAATTTTCCAGATTCAAAAAGAGGGAGTTAGTACAAATAAATATGCAGAACTAGTCAACTCAGTAGGATATTTTATTTATTAAAAATATATATACTCAACCATCTACCAAATGCCCTATAGGAAGGAAGGAAGGAAGGAAGGAAGGGAGGGAGGGAGGAAGGGAGGGAGGGAAAGGAGGGTAGGAAGGAGGAAGGAAGAAGGAAGGAAGGAAGGAAGGAAGGAAGGAAGGAAGAAGAAGGAAGGAGGAAGAAGGGAGGAAGGAAGGAAGGAAGGAAGGAAGGAAGGAAGGAATGATATGAAATATGGATGATGGATTGATTAGAGGGAGATAAAAGGGACCACAAATCCTGGCATTGGACGTTAGCTCAGAGGACACTTTTGAAACAGCACAGCAGTCCAGGGCTGGAAGGTTCAGTCCCCTGGAGGTCATCTGCGTCCAACCCCTGCTCCAGCAGCGAACCTTATGTCATCTAGGTTGTTTTTTGGTGTCTCTAACAGAGAGGGAGATTGTCAGTGTTCCAAGAAAACCTTTCCACTCCAACAAATAACTCCGAGACAGACTTCCTCTCCAAAAGTTCTGTTTTATTTCGATAGTAACCTGGCACCACCTGGGGAATCCCCGAATCTGAAAGTTACAGGGTTCCTTGCAATAAGTAAAACTTAACAAATCTACCCCCTGCACCCAATCATCGCTCACATGCCGACCCAATCACCATCATCCCAACTTGAAGATGGTCCCCTCACCAGGTACGAATAACATGAACTACACTTAAAAGAAGAATGCTATTATGTCTAACCCACATACACTCCAAGAAATTCCCCCTCCCATTTTCCCAGGCTCAAGAATGTGGCAGTGTGGAAGCATCTGGTATCAATATGTGGCTTCCAAAGCTGACAAGAACATTCCCAGAAAAGAGAAGTTTACTAGGCAAGGCTGCCATGCAGAGGAAGGCAGAGGTAGTCCTTGACGTATGACAATAATTGAGCCCAAAATTTTGCTTGCTAAGCAAGAGTGTTGTTAAGTGAGTTTCATCACATTTTACTCAATCCATTCTCCAACAGTGGATGTCAATCACTTGAGAATTTGAGAGCAAAGGCCTGCCGGATTGACATACTCATAAGGGAAGGGGAAGGGTACCCCTCAACTTACTGTATGTCCACCATTGAACCTTGAATCTCTGTTGCTAAGCGAGATAGCTGTTCAGTGAGCTTTCACCCACTTTATGACCTTTCTTACCACCATTGTTAAGTGGAACATTGTTGAAGTCAGTCAGATGATGGTTAAGCAAAGCTGGCTCCCCCAGTGACTTTGCTTGTCACACCATTACAAAAGGGAGATCACGTCATGTGACCCAGGATGCTGCAACAGTCATAAATGCAAGTCAGTTGCTATGCATTCAACTATACGTTACGTGACCAATGGTCATAAGTGTGAAAAATGGTAACAGTGGCATTGCAACTTTGAATGGTCACTATATGATATGGTCGTAAGTTGAAAATACCTGCACTGTTTTCCAATTTGACAGCAATTCTTAACTTACGACCATCATGGCCAGCTTAACAATGGTAGCAAGAAAGGTCGTAAAGTGGGTGAAAACTCACTGAACAGCTGTCTCTCTAACAATGGAGATTTGAGGAAGCCAGATTCACTTAGCAACCATTCAAGTTACAACAGCACTGAAAAAAGGAACTTATGACTGTTTTTTATCATGTTCTGCTGAGTTCTATTAAGCCCCAGCTTGCCTCAATATGTTTCAAGATTAAGAGGAAAACCAGTGTTCATTACAGCTACTAATGAGTGGTGGAAAAGATAGAAGGGTTTGTCCCTGAACTAAACGAAATAAGATTTACAGAACAGCAAAGCTTACCTCTGTATTATTTGTTCATGGTAGTTTTGAGGAATCTCTTTTCTTTATTTTTCTATTTTTTCTAACTTCCTTGCAAAAATCCTGAGCATTTTTAGCTGAAGAATTTGTTTTTATTAGCCTGCGGTAGCACAATAAAACCACTATTTAATAGACTATAATCAGGAGAAGGAAGTATACATCATTCCTTCTACTCCATTGAATATATAAAGGCATGATTTCTATCAATTAGTGATATTTGCATAACGATGTTGTTACCCAAACTACATAAATTGCTGCATACTGAATTTAACTCTCTCATCTAGACAACTTGGGATGCAACAGGTCTATCTGTAATTTCAAGGAGTCCAGTCTATGCAAAATTTATGGTCAGCTAACCTGAAATCTTGAACACCTGGGCAATGTCATGGAATTTCACCCACTAAAAATTCTAATTTTCTTTCATTTTGGCAGCCGTGCCATCATGCAAAATTTTGTGATGGCACCTGACACTTGAAAAGGCTTCCCTGCCATAACTCAGTAATAAATAGTAGACTAATAGTTCTTCCCTTGTTCATCTCAAAATACTACATGGAAATATCAATAAAGCTTAATTGTGCTAATATCTGGCAGGAGGAAGAGGAATGTGGGTTTTTTGAAATCCAAAGCTATTAAATAATTATATCCTAAAGGATTTAACTATGCTTTTATCATAGCAGTATCTATAGATCATCCTACCGTCCAGTCAAAATGTTACATAACTTAAATCTTAATATTTATATAGATGATTAAGATATAACTTTGTGCTTATTGTAATGAAAAACATATCCTCTTCTTAAATCTGATGAAAAAAAAATACAATGGCTTTTGGGTTATTTATTTTATGATTGCTACTTCCGAATCTTTATGTATTAGAACATTCAAAATTTGTCATTGCCCTGTCAGAATCTGATTCAGAGAGGGAGGCTGAGCAGCTGACATGGAGTGGGAGTGTGGCTCCATTGGCTGTGGAAGAAACTGGAGAATGGCAAAGTCCAGCTGAGCAGAGCAGGGGAGAGGTAGAGAAAGGGAGAGGAAATTCAGAAGAAGACCCAAGCCCACCTCCTCTTCATCCTAGGGCATGCAGGGAGGAATGGAGAAAAGAGCAACGTGAGTTGCATGGCTTATGGGGGAGGAAAGAGCCCTGATTCCCTTCATTAACTGCAGTTGGGAACAGTGTTTAAAAAGGGAAGCTGCACACAGCAAGTTGTTGGGAGCAAATTGTGAATTATCTGGTATCATCGAGACTTATCTGGTTTCCTAGAGTCTTCCCAACTGTGTGTGTTTTGCTGGGCTTTCAAGCCTACAATTCCTTCTCCTGCCCTGTCAAGTGTATTACTGCAGTGTGCTTTGTGTGGATTTTTATTTACAACTTGCATGTACTTTGCTTTCGGACTGAATTTCCTCCACTTAAAGACTGTTCTTGGGAGAGCTTTTTCTTCAGACAAAGATAACCTGGATTGGGGGCAAAGTTTGAGGTACGAAAGGGCCTTTGTGCCACATCCAGGGTCATCACAAAATTCATTTTCACTGAAGCTCTGCAATTTTAATTGAATTAGAGATTTAAAAGGAATACCACTAGCTGATTAGCTATTGTGATCGTGCCAAATTTTATCAGGTTTTTAATTAATTTATTGATTTCTATATTACAATGTTGTAAACTATGAGAAATTATTCTGAAAATAAACAATATCAAAATATTTAAATAAATACATTTGCTATACTTTATTTATGCAAGATATAGATATCCCAGAAAATAGCTTCATTGCTAATATAATCAGACAAGATAGGATAATTTTATCTAATTTAATTTCTAAAATATACAAGTTTTCCTGTGAACAAAACCTTTTAGAATAAAAACACAAAACAAAAGTAAAATCCACATAAATAAAAATAGAGAAAAAATGAACTCCAGTAAAACCTTTGTTAATAACAGGCACTAAAAGAATATCACAAGCTTTAAAAAAATACAACAGAAAACTTTTTAAAACAACATTGACTAGTCCAAGAGAATACAAATACGTCCACTGAGTGCCAAAAAATGAGTAATAGAGTCGGCACCAGATAGAGCTTTTTTAGCTGAAGTATTCCATAAAAGAATACTGAAAGTCTTTTTCTGAGCAATCATATCTCAATACTCAGACCCTGATGGTGATATCAGGTTCAAGAGGAATATATGGGGGGGGTGTTTGTTCAGATATTTGTTCTTTACTCATCACAAAAATACATACTTGTTAAGTAAGGGGTCCCTGTACCCCAATTTCACATTCACAAACACTATTTATGAAGCACTAATTTAAAATTTCAGAAAGGAAAATCAGTGACGCTGGAATACATCTATTGTAAAATAGTAACAGTAAAATTGCTTAATAGTAGCTGTAATTACGGTAATATTTCAGTTTTCTTTCCGTACCCTTGAATTTCTGCAAAAAACAATTGCAGAAATATATTTGTCTATAAGAAAGAATTTTGAGTACAAATATGACAGCCTCTCTTTGTTTCAAGGAATTCAAGGCATTTTACATTAATATTTTAAATACTGCATGAAATAGTTTGGCAAGACAAGATTGATGAAAATATGAAAGAAAAGGATAATGACTGGAAGAAGAGTGATTTCCCACTCCTCAAACATATGTAACTTGCTTTACACAAGTTCAGTTTTAAAAATTTGCTATTCCAACCACAGAAGGAGAATATGTTAATCACAAAGAGGTTATTGGAACCAAAAAGGTTAACATTCTTGTTTTCCACATGAAGAGTGTTTTTAAATATCAATTTTATAAAAATCCTTAATGTTCTGTATGAAAATAGTTTACTCCAAATTCACCAATCTGATTGGCTAAGAAAGCCAGCATAGGGATTGGTTCGCTAGGAACCAATCCAAAGGAAATGCCACAAGGCGGTTAAATCAAACTAATGTCATTGGCTACAAGCCAGCAGGCAACCATATAATAAATTGCTGTCCCGCGAGATGCCAAACTGTTCCGTTTTAATCTGCTGTTACAAATAAAGACGTTTTTGTCTGCGAAACCGGTCTACTCCTCGCGTTTTTCACGCGGACGAACAGTTCTGCGCATTCGATCGGATGGGACTCGTGTCCTAAAACCGAGACTCGTGCATTGCGGCGAATTGAAATCCAGTGCTGAAAACTGATGGCCAATAGGCTGAAACACAGTATTATATCGCACGCGCCCGCGAACCCTTCAAAATCCCAATACGAAGTAGTGATTGGAATCCTACGCTAGACCGGTTTCCAAATGTACTTGGAAAGTCACGAATTGAAAGACTCAGACCAGCCGTCAATAATGGGCTGGTCTTCTCTACACCATGAGAATCCAAGAGACCACCATCTTTCAAAACTGGCCAAGGCATTTAGCCGAATGCCCAGAGATTGTGATAAACAATATTGACTCTTGGCGTGACACTCCAACGATACTGACGGCTCATTATGCCACTCATGATGTCAAGCCTCATCAAACGCACGAGAGAGCTTTTACCTAAGAGAACGACGAAAAGAAAGGCGAGACCATCGCGTATTTGTGGCCAGCAGCCTCGAACAAACTGGGGGAGCATGTGAGTTCCTGACGTTAGACAAAGCGATGCGAGATCCGAGTATGATTGGTTTAAGAGACTCTAATATATACCAAAGCAACGCTCTAAAATAAACCCAACATTAACCGTAGCTGACACGCCATTCACACCGAGAGTTACCTGAATCCGAGCTTGTGAAGCTTGGCCGAAAAATCATCCTGTCATGCAAGCAAACTGAACATGCGGAACATGACGAAGACGAAGCCCTAACTAGAGGGAGAAACCAATTTCTCTGCCACCTACACCACCACCTTGATGGATTTGATGAGACATCAGAATCTGGAGAGAAGACGCAGAGGTCCACCCGCCTATACACCAAACAGAAAAAGTGGCACGATAAAAGAGAAACTGGCGGGAATCACGACCGGCCTGCGGAGAAACTCACCCTCGGAAGCAATCTGCGTTCCTCTTGATGCCATCCTGCAGAGCTTGTAAGAAAAAGGGGACACATCGAGAAGGTCTGTAGAAATAAGAAAAATTACACAGCCCCATAACCACGCAGTAGACTCGTCCCCCACAAACTGAGTCCAAAACAAACCAAGAGAAAGTGCAGCGAACAAACCAAGCCAGTAACCAAGAAAAGGACCGTTAGACTTTCACTATCAGAAGCGCAAGATGGAAAGCAGGAAAAAAGTTAACAATAATCGGATTAAAGAATGTGACAGGCAGCTCCTGCGAGTATGGCAGGTAATTCAGGCTCCTTCCTGTCAATGTGTCATGGATTACAATCAAAAAACGGTCCCCAATATTAAACTTAAAAGCTCCAGAAACAAAAATTAACCCTGAAGGACTCCCAAAGGAAATCGATCCTGTGGTAGTCGTAGGACATTTCCGAGTCGCCTACAAGCAACATGTCGAATTCCTGGCACTGACAATAGTCGACTGAACCGACCAAGCTCCTGGGCATCGAATGGTTCGCACCATTTGGGCATCGGAGCATGACAGGGTAGACCGGATGGCCGCAGCCACTGGAGAAAAAACCTGATCCGCAAGGTTTCCAGGACGTTTCGAGTGGGGCTCCCTAGAGGCAGGTATCGGGGACCAATTTCGCCAGTTATTGTTAACCGCCGCAGATAGCCCTAGAAGACTAAAAGCCAGACAAGTTCCTTTTGCATTAAAGCAAAAATAGAGGAACAATTAAACAAAATTAATGTGACCAAGGGGTTTGGAACTGTTTGACCATGCTAAATGGGAGACGCCAATAGTAAACCAGTTAAACCTGACGGCGCGGTACGGCAGTCTGCAGAAGACTACAAGCTACCTCTGAACCATAGCGCTTCAACAAAGCGGCAATACCCGGTGCCAGTCGTCACAACATTTGTTATATTCATTTGGGGAGCAAAAGTTTTCCGCTAAACAAGATCTAGCACAGCTTACCAACAACTTCCAGTAGGTACATCCTTAACGGCCGAGGCACAGACAATAGTGTACTCACAAAGGGGCATTGCAAGTGCAACCAGACTCCTAAGTTTGGCAAGTGGGTGTGGCCAGAGCGTGTTCCAAAGCCTATGCAACGCCTATTAAATGGAATAAAGGGGGTCGTACCATATTTTATGACGTCCTAAAATTTCGGCCAAAGATACGACCCAACTAGAAAAAGACTTAAGAAATGTACTAACAAAATTCAGAAAATCTGGCCTGAAAGTATAAAAAGATAAAATGCTGCTTAATGACGTGATCACGTTCGAGTTTTCTGGGCTAGCTTAATAGACGGAGAGGGTAATACACCGTCTACCGAAAAAAAAAGTCAAAAGCATTAAAGACGCACCACAACCAAGAAACAAAACAGAAATTGCAGGCATTTGGGACTAATAAATTTCTATATACTATTCCTCCTCCCACCAAAGGCGCAATAGCGAACCATTACACTGTTGCGATAAAAAAATGAATTGGACTTGGGGTTATAGAGAGCAAAAAGACGTTTATTTGTTGGAACCCGGTCTACCTCGCGTCTTTCCAGACGGAACACTTAACAGGATCAAAACTGCTACAACTACTGATTTTGAAAAATCTTTTTAAGGTAAAATATCATATATTTTCTAATTAACAAAAATATTGCTACACATGGTTAGCTACTAGCTAACCCAAAAAGGTCTTGAATATATACATGCAAATACTTAGATGTAAACACATCAGTGTGTACAGGATCAGGAATATGCATTCAAGAGGTCACTCTCAAATAATCTGTAAAAGTAGTGGCAGGTTTTATAATTTTCAAAAGGCAATACTGTTTAGACAGAATTAATCTTGATTCACATGCTTAGGCCAGCATGCAATCAGTCCATATTTTTTTCTGAAACTAGATACAGTATGCATTTATAATTGCAAGTCTTTTTAGAAGGTTTGTTTAAATGCATGACAATTGATAACTTGACTAGTTTTAATAATAACTTTTTCCCTCATGTTAGCTATTACATGCTAATTGTTGTACATGTTTGTGCTTTTTGTCTGTACCACCCCAATTTTTATAAACTGAGTGATAGACAGCAACAAGAAAGAAATCAAGGAGAGAGGGAGAAGCCAGAAAAATACTATGGACAAAACATTCATTGAAACAGAGTTGTCATCATGGTCTTTTGAAATGGAAGTTATGTTGGAGCCTGTCAGCCCTTCAAGGTAGTCCCAACAAGAAACCAAAACCATTTGCATTAATATTACTTTCATTGTCAGGTTACAGTAACAGAATCTTACAAGTCTGAAAGCACATCTCTCCCTTCTTACTTTCCAGGGAACTAGAGAGGGTTCCTTCTGAGTCACTTGCCACACTCCTATTCATTCTGCAGGCTGAGATCTCTTATCTGGCCATTTCCCTGTCTGTGGCTCTTCCTTTTCTTATGTCTAAAAAATGTTGCCAAGGGGCCGCTGTAGGACCAGATGGACTTCTACAGGAAGGGAATTCTTGGGTATTGAGGTTATGATTCAGAAGGCCTAATGTCCAGCTGATTTCATGTAAGCCTGGAATTGTCAGCAGGCCCTCTCTAGTTGGGCAGAATCATTACGAGCAAGACAGACCCACTTCCATGTTGTACAGGTCTACATACGGAGAATGAATTGGACCATTTGACCAGCCAATTGAATGAGCTCTAAATGTAATTCTACAGTAGCAGATTTTTACAGCCAGCATCCCAATTGCTGAATTCTGGATAAATCTTAAAGTCTTAAAGTAATCTTCATGAGAGCTTAATACAGTAATCCAATTGTGTGGTGATCAAGGCATATAAGACTTATTGATCAGGTACCACAGGTGGTAACTGATTACCACCTGTGGTTGCATGAAGACTCCCCTGTCACAACTTCCACCTGCTATTATAGCCAAGAGCCATGATTTGAATCCCTTTCACTTCACATAAAACCCCTAAAACAAACTGAAAATAAAACATATTATCAGTCTTATAGGCCAAGAACAAATTTGTTTGGTAATTTTATATTTGATTTTACATTTATTAAACCAATTTTAAGAAATGAAAAAAGTAACATGTCAGAAGCTACAGTCCTGCAAAGTCTTCTTTTTTTTTTTACCAAAAAGAACATTAACATGCATATCAGAAAAAAGTGCACATCAGATGAATGTATCTTAAAAATAATATTAGGTAAAATGCCATATTTGAGAATCAATTTAGTGTAGTGATACTAGCTTAGAAACAGGGAAACTATGAGGTGAAGTCCTGCCCTAGACATGAAAGCTAGCTGGGTGACTTTGAGTCAAACACTCTCAACCCAACTCATGTCAGAGGATTGTTGTGGTAGACAAAATAGGAGGAGGAAAAAATGTTGCATAGTTTTGCTGCCTTAAGTTATTTATAAAAATAATATAGGCAAGATAAAATCTAAAAAAATAATTATATAAATTTAAAGAAATATGCAAGAAAATCCATATTCATAAAATAAATATAGACACAAATTATGAAGTAAGATTCTAACCAGTATTTTAAAAGTAAATAATTGTGACTTATCTTCTCTTAAAAAAAATAAGAAAGAAACAACATGCCCTGGCTAAAATTCATTTGAAATATTGATGAAATATAGAATTAAGAACATCTTTTTCAAACAAATTCCATTATAAAATAATCAATATATCAAGGAACTTTTCCTAAAATTCAAATTACTTTTTTACATGGACAAATAATTTCAGTTACATATTATTATGTATGTTATGTCAGAATCAAATTCAATCACAAAGAACTGGACAAAACATATCAGCCATAAAAATAATAGCAACAGAAATAAGAATAACACAAATGTTGTCCAACTTGCTTCCTTGGAAAATACAGTTTATGACAGAAACAGCTAAACACGTTTCACATATGTAAAAAATGAGAAGTATCAACTTTGTTTTGTTGAGAAACTCCTTTACCTGTAAAATCCTGTCCTGTATATTGAAGAGCTTCCAAGCTCTTTGAATTGATATGCTGACAGGTTCTAAGTATTTTGACAAGCAATGCAAAGCACCTGCTTCTGCTCAAGGAGAAATATTGAAGCTTTTCTTCCAATTTGTTAAACAAGCAAGGTAAAAAAAAAATTAAAGGTAGGATATACAGTATATACAGTTAATATACGGACAGTAATAATATAGTAGAAACAAACAGTATTGTATACATGTCAATATTTGAACTATAAATACCACTATGGATGTGTTATATTAAATTCTTTTTCTATTAAAATGTAAAGACAGAATATATATAATTAACTATATTGATGCCATATTACCTTAAAATTATTAATTGAACCTTATATGTAAATGTTTTAAAATAAATTACTACTCTATCAAATTATATTTGCCAGTATATTGTTGGTATTTGTCACAGGTATATTTGAAATTGACCTTAAATATTTATATAGATCTTACAGCTCCATCTAGCTCTATGCAATGGAACATATAATTAATAGTAAAAATTGAAAATACTTTATGGAAAATCTATGCTGCTAACAATTCTTATAAGCAATGCTGTTGCCCATGAGCTTGGTTCCATTAATAAATAATTTGTTTGGTAATCCTTTATTGTTTCTATCCACATCAAACTAGCTATATTCCATTTTTGGAATATTTTTACAATTGATAGGAATGAACAAAAAAATGAAAAAAAGGAAGGAATAAACTGAAATAGAGCATAAGTTTCAGAGTAAAGAGAAATTGAGAGTAAGGAGAAAAAAACTAGAGAAAATTAAAATCAAATAATGGATCCAAGGATGTTTAATATAATTATCTAATTATAGTTGTCAAAATTGTTAATCTAAATTACTGTTGTGGGCTGGGTAAGATATGTATATCTCATAACCAAAATATGAAAGTTTCAATCAAATGCTCCACATATGGTGGATTTTGCCTTATTTGACTGGTGTCCAGTCAAGATTCTGGGAATACCATATTAACTGAATTTTAAATTTATGGTCTTTATTTGTTTTAATGTTTCATATGGTATTGTTATTGAATAACTTTAAGCCACCTAGAGTCATATGGCTGAGATGGGAAGCATAGAGGAAGGAAGGAAGGAAGGAAGGAAGGAAGGAAGGAAGGAAGGAAGGAAGGAAGGAAGGAAGGAAGGAAGGAAGAAATCCTCATTTTATGTAGCTTGGTGAAAGAGGGGACTGTATTGATAAACACTTGATGTAGGGGGATAAGGCTACTGAGATAAAAAAGAACTAACAGTTGTCAATCCAGAAATGTTCATGATATAAACAATTTCCCAATGCTATGCAATCACCAAGTATCTATTAATTTAGAAGAACAGGAGGAGGAAACCAAAATTTCTGGCAAACCCCAGCATGTAGCTACATGACTCTCTGATGCTTTTGCACTCCAGTGATCAAAGTGTTCTAAGTCTTGAAACTTTTTTGCAGTAAAGTTGTAATTTGCTGAGTCATATATGACTCTTTTGCTAATTGAAGATGATAGTAGAATAAAGAGCTAAGTGCCCAAAGGCTGATTTACCATCAAATCCAATTGTGAAATATCACACTTGCCCATTTTACTGAAGATCATGAGAAATGTAAGTGATTATTGTAAATTGAGTCAATTATTCAACAATTACAACATAACAAAATAGTGGAAGTTTTCCTATGTTGGTATCAACTACCACAACAACTGCTAAAGGCTAGGTCACATCGGCTGACGGATGCAAAACATATGTAAAAAGGACACAGTGGACGAGCAAATTTTGCATCCGTTGCTATCCGCTCTCAAAAGTGCCCCAAATTTGCATAAAGAGAATGGACAACAACAGAAAAGAACGGACGTGGGGAGGACGTAGCGAGGATAGTAAGTGGATGCTCAACGGAAGCCTAGCGGATGGAAGCGGATGACAGATCCACAGGGCTTCCGGGAGAAAACAGCGAAGCGGACGCGCAGCGGAAGGAGCGGATGCAGAGCGGATGCCACGGATGCTTCACGAATGCCTAGCGGATGCCTAGCGGATGCAAAGCATTCACTGCGCATACGTGGAGGATGCATTACGTCAGCCCCGTGGATATAAAGGGAAGCAGCTCACAAGCAGGTCACCATTCAGAGGAAAGACCT